>JAPQRN010011594.1:0-40127 GCA_037367275.1 Coranthus polyacanthus | reverse complement strand
TTTTTTTTTTTTTTTTTTTTTTTTTTCCCCCCCCCCCCCCCCCCCCTTTTTTTTTTTCTAGCTTCTTATCAAGGAAGGGTACAGAGTGATCATCTTCTCAGAATACCCCATTACCGTCATGTGACTGCTGCACTTCTACATACAGCAGTGCTTCATGACGCTATTTCCAGTCATCACAGCTTGGAAGTTACATTATCTGGCATTATGTTATTTCCCTGATGTTGCCTTTGATCGTCACCAAAACACGACACAGACAAAATGCTGTCCCAATTATTGCTCATAAATTAGTTTACCTATCATCGCCACCCGCAGTGTGTGGATGCTGAAGACTGCGTACGGTTTGAACTGTGTATTATCATGTGGCTTCAGAAACTAAATGAAATAATTTTGGCGTTCATTTCAAGAATTAATTTAATAAATGAGTTAATTAGTGTTTTTAATGAGTAACAAAAGAGAGATAACCTGCAGGGGATATTCTGCTTCGTCGTGTATAAAAATGATTGTTTTTAATTAAGGAACAAAGTGTTGTGACAGTTGTCCTTGCATCCATCACCAATCACATGCAGGTCTAATTGGCAATTTTAGTCAAATGCAAACTGACATTTGATTACATTGACTGTCTGCGCATTAACTTTTTTAATACTAGTGTGAAATTAGTGGCAACCAGCGGCTGCCCGGAGGGAAGGAAGAACTCAAATCAGGGCCACATAACAAATTTCCTGCAACTGGGGGGGGGTTACATTATGTGCAGATGAGTTCGTGTTCTTTGACATTCTCATGATATTATAGTTTAAATGAAAGCAAAATAAATGTAATTAAAATTCATGTTACAAGTTAACTCGTTGGAAGCCACCCCAAGAGTTTGATTCAAGTAAAAAAAAAGAAACAAACAAACAAAATCGCACCAAATAAGTTTATTATGAATTTGATGAGTGTTTATATGCATTCTATGGCCTCTTATTTCTGTAGATTGTTTGTACTTGACGTCACAGTCAGCTGAAGTCGGCGCTCAGCCTCAGTGACGTAAAGACACATCTATAAAGGAAGAGCGCTGTCGTGTAGCAGAAATCACCTTCACAAATTCATTTCGATGTAACTGTTCGTAGAAGCTTGTTGCTTTATGTTAGGTAAGCTAACAGCTACATACCTACACAGCGGCAGCTACACTAGAGTCAGTTCAGAAACAGCTCAGTATCTGTGGCTGCTCGTTACTCGTTAGTCTGTCATGCAGGTTGTCATTTAGCTGAAATGACATTCAGATATTCATTTCATAATGACATGGATGCATGGTTGTTTGGTGAAGCTTTAAGGATGTAAGGTAAGGATCTCTGCCAAGTCCAACTGCCTTTAACTGAAGTAGATAATAGGTTTGTGTTACTCCTGGTTCAGTAGTTTCAAAGGTCTGTAACAAACCGTTACTACGAGCCATGTCCTGACCATAGACACGAGAGATCATGTTTAAATCACTTAATCATTTACAGTTTCATTATTTGTTGTCAAATTATTGATTTCTTTAGTAAGTCGCCGAGTAAGAAGCGTGACAATGTTTTAAACCTCAGTCTGTGCCAATCACGCTCTGCGCTTGCGTCCTCGTGACTACACTGTAGATGAATATAACGTAGCTAATTAGCTCGCAAGTGACAAATATTCTGAACTCCATTTAATTTGCGGTTAAAAAGTACAGCTAAACACGTCGTCTTATTTACTCAGTGTGAATAGAAATCCATCCATGTTAACTTAACCTCCAGCAGTCACTAATCTGTTTACCGTGATCAATTATTTTGTGTAATTTGCTTGATGCGACTCGACTTCACCCTGTTTATTTATTGACTGTGATGCTGGTGTCTCTACACTGCTTATTGCCGTGACTTATGGGATATTGGCACCTCTGATGTTGTGTCTGTCTTTTTATGAGTACATGCATATTTTTTCTCTCTTGTGAGATTCTAAATTATTATCTCAACACATCTCATCAAAAAACCCTTTTGGGTAAAGAGTGGGGGGAAAAAAAAACCTCCCCCTGTGAAGCTCATTTGCATCTGGTTATTTCCCTCTGGTGGAAGTTAACAGATTTCCATGGCAACCCATATGCATTCTTAATGTGGTCTACATCTGTGTCTCTTACTGGATTTTTAATCAAATTTGAATTAACAATCTATTCAATTGACTTCCTAATTAACACTCAAAAAGTGTGTTTGCAGTATCTTGTCTTTAACAGCATTTTTAGGCCAATGGGTTCAGTTAAATGTTATCCAATTACACTATCTAACCAGAGAAGCTTCGACTATTACATCATCCTGTCTCGATGGCACCACAGGACAATAATGCATGCAATGAACTCCGGTATATTCTTAAAATAATGTCAGTGAAAACAGTCCTTTTCACATGGTTACTTTCAAAATTACAGAAACAAACTGCGTTTCAGAAAGCTATGCATATAGCACAACACTGAATGTTAAAAATGACTTTCAATGTATTGTTATACTGTATTACTTTTTTCTATACGTGAGAAGTTACCTTAATGATCGAACATGAAACTCAACTATAATTCAGCTCAAAATGACAATAAAAGTTGCATTCAAGTACTAATGTAAGTGGTAAGGTTTAACGTGTTTTAATGACTAATCAATGACTGATTAACATCTGATTGACAGCAGACGCTTTGGGAGTGAGCAACTTCAAAATTAGACTGGACTGAGACACTAAAGATGATGGGGCTTTTTTTTTTTAACAACACGGCCTTCACAGACTTTATTCAGAGGCAGTAAAGGTTTACAAAAACAGATGCAAAGCTACTGCATCAATCAAGGCTCTCTATGAAAGTGTGGGGCAGAAATGTTCGATGTGGCTCAATAATAGTACAGATGACAGACAAGAGGCATTGATTGACAATATGTAAAGGTCAGCGTTGAGAGTTTATGGCTCACAGCTGCTTGCCAGGGTATAGCTCTGTGGGTCCACGCTGAACAGTGGTGAGCAATCCTAATCTAGGGAATTTCACTGAGTCGCTGCGTGTTATCAGTATGTTTGTCCAGACTGTAGCGAAACAGATAGCCTCAAACACCAAGTAGACACATCATGACATTCAAAATGATGGTTTATTTCTCTGAGAGCATTTTTTAAAAGCAGAACTGGAAACATCCAAGCACACTGGGAGCTCAAGAGATTATCTGACACTTGCTGGAAAATTCCGCCTTCTCGGCCATCCAAAAAAGCTCTTCACGGCGATCTTCCAGTCCAGTCATCTGAGCTTCTCTGCAAGACATAATTGGACAGTCTAACCCACACAGCAAGACAGAGGCCAGGGGTGTACGTGCTGTCATAGATGAGCAGTTTGTCCTGCACCTGAAGATCGTTTCAGAGTAACGGAATTCATGTCCGATCAGCTGCGGTGTCCTGATCTTGATCTAGCAACGGGAACAGACCCGGCACAACCTGCAGTCACTGCCATCTCCGAAAAATGCACAGCGTGGAGGAATATGAGAGAGTGAGCGGAGGGCCTCTGCCTGAAGGCTGTCAGCACTAACCAGAACCAACTGGATGAGAAAAGACAGCCTCAGCCACCTCGACACTCGGAGTGGTTTGTAACGCAAGTGATTAAATAGTGTGGCATGAGTAAAAGTAACCTGGCTGCAGAGCTGCACCAGCTCCACCGGTGGCGAATACTGAAAAGTACATCACAGCAAGGGCACTGGAGTTTCTTTCACTCATGAGACCATGCAGGGCTACCTTTGAGGACCTGTTTGAGTTCATCTTCGTAAAACACCTCTAGATCATGGTCGGATTATTGACAACCACGACCAATGCATTGTCTTTCTGTAAAGGTAAATACTGGTGAGTAATCCACCTCCTCTCAGCCCTGCATTAGGTCCAGTAATTCTATAAATGACTTTCACCCGCACTAACTTTAAATATCGTGGTTGTCTTGGTGCTGTGGAATTGTTTATATTTTTACTCTACAAAAACTCCTTCTTCCTCATGAAATTGTTGCCTCTAGCGATCCTGTTATAACTTTGCGAGATATGAACAAGAAGGGTGTGTGTGTGTGTGTGTGTGTGTGTGTGTGAAATTTGTGTTTTGACGGTTGTGATTGTGTAGATTTGGATTTTTACAGAGAGGGTTATTGCTTTTTAGGGCATGAGGTCTAGTCAGTGTAGTCTCCGGTCACATATTCATCCTGAAATGGCTCCCTCTCTAACACAACATCAATAAAATTGCACGACTGAATTTGGTGACCTGGTCATCTTATAAAACCACCATGACCTTTTGCTTGTACCTACCAGAGCACCTCGAACAAGTGGTGTGTGTGTGTGTGTGTGCATTTTTGCTGTAAAAGCTTTGTTTATGTTTTTTTGTTGTTGTTGTTTTTTTATGTAGTGAAAGATTCATTGTGCAGGATTCAGTGGCATCTCGTAGTGAGGTTACCTATATCATCCACCTGAACACCCCTTGCCTCACCGCTTCATTTCCAAGTGTGTAGGAGAAGATACAGTGGCTGCTAAAAACTCTCCAGAGTGAGGATCCGGTTCGTCTGTTATGGGCAAAAACATGTCCCTTAAGTGAAGCCAAAATATGTGGAGGATAGGTCATAAACCCTGCCCTATCGCCATTACTCTGTGGTGTTTGAGGTAAACTAAGAAGTCCACATCTAATACGTTTTTCTTTGAGGCGATTTCTTTCTTTTTAGGTAGATTTTAGATGTGTCAAAGTTGTCACCTTTCTGAAAAGGTTTTGCTAAGTTATTTGATGATATGAAAAAGGTGACTGACACCTGTAACGATTTATCATTGTGGAGAGTACGTCAGCTGCACATGAGGACATGAAATGGACAGACTAGAGGCAAAATGTGTCACAGCAGCTCCCATTAACTGCACTATTTTGACTTCACTTTTCTACAGCAAGAGGAAGTGGTGTCGTGACCTTACATACAGTCCATGACGCCCACATATCCATATTCACATCGGAAATGGCACGACAGTGAGTGATGAGCCGCCTTTTGGCTAACGCTGGCACGTATTCAGTGATACACATACAATTTATGAAATCCATGAAAATGAAAAATTGCACTAATAGCAATATAATTAGTGTGGCAGATAGGACATCCACACTTAGCTTCTACATCCATCATCACATCACACCTAACATGACAGGTTATTACTTAATTACTTAGTATTTCTGCTTGTTCCCACACCTACACACACACACGTTACGGAGTGGTGATAATTGCCTCAGTCCAACAATGACAAAGACTTAACTAATTTCCCTCCTAATTTTTTTCACGCTGCCGCACTACTTTTTCTTTCCAATTAATATAATTGGCAGGGCCATCATTGCCCATCCACACACTGCCGAGTCCTCGCGGCTGACTGTGGAAAAGTCACACAGCGGTTGTGAAGGCTGCACTCTGCCAAAATGTCACATCAGCAGGCTGTCAAAGAGGATCTCGGTGTTAGACCGCTGCTCCATAGTGTGTCTCCCCTTTAAAATGGAGATTAAACACTGATTAACGCTGGAGTCTGCGCGGACATTTTTGTCACAGATTGCCAGGGTGTTCCAGCCAAAATGAGTGACTTTGATTTAAACACGATCTACTTTCTTTACTTATATCAGTGAATGTAAGCTACTGGTCTAACTATATGCAGTTCACGACTCCCCGACAATGGTGCCTCCCGATAATTCCATCCATTAGTTTTGTGACTGCCAGATGCGTGGACGTTCTTCTCTGCATGTAGACGCCACAGCCAGTCAGTTAAGCGTGTGGACTGAGAGAAGTTGGCTGAAGCTGCACTCTGTATGGTCATTGTCCAGTTTCACAATCAGATTGCCATGCCTGTTTATGTCTCTGTTATTGTGTTTGGGTTTACAATAGCTTACTTGGCAAATGTTAAAAGGAAAATAAGTTGTTTAGAGCCAGGCAAAGCCTCCCCATTTTTAGCAAAAATTGGCAAAAATTGCAGATGTTGAAGATTTAAAAAGTGTTTTTTCATCTGAGACTTTACATCCGAACCACTTGTCAACACAGGTCAGCGTTTGTGATCATCCTCACACTGTACTCATTAAACTAAGATTCAAAAAGCAGCGAACAAAACAACGAGCACAATATTAATATTTGTCTGAAGCAAGAGGTTCATTCTTATGTTACATCGTTTATCTTTACTTAATATAAGGTTAAAGGTGCAATATGGAAAATTCACAGCGTTTGTGTGTTTATGCTGTTTATGTTAGTCTGTTTTGTGCTGGGAGCTTGTCATTTGTACTAAACCAAAGCCCTATATTTTAATATTATCCTGGGCGTTTTTTCAGTGAGAAACTGGTGTATTCATTTATGTTTCATTACCATGTTGATTTTCTTTTAAGTGAAATTACTAATTGAACATGAACAACAAATTTAAACTGACGGAACGTGACGCCTCTGAAAAGCTGAGGAACTCCACTTTACCGGACTTTTAAAGCACCAAGCATTAAATCCTTCCTCTCGCTCTTGAGCTTTTCAATGCTCTTCTCTAGTGCTGCAACGATGTACAACACTAGGTACTTTTAGCTTACAAATCCAGTCAACTAATGTCTACAATGGATTATTAGCTAACTTCATTATTAAGCGAAGGATGACCTTGGTTGCCTTCATCCGTGATAACAGCCACAACATACTGATTCCCGTGTTTCCATTTTTATATACTGATTTCTTTGATGGTAATCTCACTTCATAAAGCTGAAGTGACATATGCAACACTTTGACAAGGACTCAGTCAATGTCTTGTATATGTGTGTCAAACACTCAGGTCATTTCACACTGTCGCTTCGTCTAATTTTCAAAACGCAGTCTAGCAGATAGAAGTCAGTGTGAATCCTTAGACATCAGAGAGCGATGAAATGCCGGAGGTCTGGTTACGTCATCAAGTCTGCAAAGACCTCAGTCGGACTTGGTAGGTTTGTCTAAAAATGACGTGGCCAAGCGTCAGTATGTGATGAAGTGGAAGTGAGAACTCGTAGGTTTAAAAGGCTCAAAGTGCGCCTGTGATGTCCAGTGATGGGTTGTTGTCTATGTCAACAGTCAAAACCACCTGGTCTCTGTAGGGTTCAGCATCAAACTCTCAACTCAAACTCCACACCATCTCCTCTGCAGTCTCCAATCATTTTCGTGTAATCACTCAAGAACAGCCACGTATGATGTCTCACAGTCTTTGTTTTTTTTTTTTAGTCTAGTGGGTTATTTAGTGAGACAGATGTAAATGAGCCCAGCCACAGTTCACCTGTTTTGCATAAAATACCATTTAAGAAAACCTGATTCTGGGCTGTTTTGACATCTGTTGGACATGTTTGGAAAGCAGCAAATTACAAAAGGTGTTTTCTGTTGCTGAGTTTTGAGTGGTTATTCGTGCAATATTTGAATTAAAAAAATGGTAATATGGTGATATAAATGGGGCTGTAATGTACTTCCTGATTATTACCCTTTTTTTGGCCCCGTATTACCCTTTTACATACATTTCAGACTTATGCTTTATTTAGACGAAATGTGAAGCCACTTTTCACCTCACTTACACAATTTTTGTACTGGCTTCAGAGAGAAGTAGGTGGGTAGGTAGAGAGAGGGTTTGGACGCCAAAGTCTTTCTCATTAATGGGAAACCCTGCATTTTATTCAATAAACAGAATCTCTGAATGTCTGATTCGGCAGATGAGTGAGGCGTCAAACACACCTGTAAACACAGACAGGAAGACATCAAAGCCTTCAATACACCCTGAGATCTTATTAACGCTGCAATAATTTAAAGATGGACCACCAGGTCACCTATTAGAGGGTCCAAATAAAGCCAATGAGACCAGAAAAATGCACGTGGTATTTTTAGAGAGAAGTTCAGTGTGAGTCTGTGGGAGCCATCTAGTGGCTGTCGGTGGTATTACACTTTAAGGTACTAACGCACTGGCTTCATTTTGGAGCCGCGGTCCTTGGTTATACAGGCATGTTCCCTACTTGGTCTGTGAATCCATGCTGAAAAGTACTGTAATTCAACTATTTTACACCATTTGCCGGAGTTTTTTTGTTTGTATCTTCCTTTAAAGGCTAATGGCCTGTTTGTGGCTGTAGAGTAAAACATCTGGTTGGAAGCCAAGTTGCCCCGTATTTTGTCTTCTGCAGCTGTTTGTGTATAGCTTCAGAGTTAATAGCCTTCTTTCAAACACGCTCCAGGAAGTCGTTCCTCACAGTTTCCCATAAATAGCATTTTGCATGCATTACAGAAACCAGGCACAGGCAATGTAATCAAGAATGTTAAAGATGGCGAAACATTTATTTATTTATTTTTTTTCTAAACCAACATTAAAGCTCCCTCCGAAGTACAGACGGTGTTTCCTGAGATGTAAACAAACCCCCAGCTTGTGAACAAATTGAAAGTAAATAGTTTAGGGGGGAAAGAAATGGCTGTAAATCATGTTGTTGCTGTTTGCTGGGACTCATATTCCCTAAATGTCTATATGCTTAGGATGGAGATGTTTCAGTGCAAACTTTCCTGTGTATTAATCATACAAAGTTCTGCTGAGGATGCAACAAAACTACATTACAAGTATTATGACTTGAAAATCAAACCGCCTCATCTTTCCTTCCATTTTAATACAGAAAATAAGACGGAAATAAAGCAAATCCCTCTGACCTTTGTAATTGCATTATGATAAAAGTAATTTATCCAACCACTTCCCTTGATGCTCTTCCCTAATTTTACGCTGTGAACTGTAATATTAAATACTCGGGCATTCAATTCCCATATAGACTGTTTGAGTGGCCGGTAATCTGATGACCTTATGATTTTGTAATTAGTACATGCATTATCTAGTGGGCTGGCTGTGCGACCGTGTGTGTGTGAAACATTTGTGATTTACTATGCAGAGAATTTGGTTCACACTGGGAATGTGTGTGTTTACAAGATAGATCTGAAGTGTTAGAGGCACTTTCTGGTGGCCCACAGATGGGGTACTTCCCACTGAGTGAGTGTGAAACGAGTGTTAAGCTCTGCGAGTGTAATTTTCTGCCCACCGTGTGTGTGTGTGTGTGACATGATGATTTCTTACGGCTTGTGTAAAGCACGTGCGGTGGATTCATTAAATCCTCAAAAGGATGCCATCACAGAGTGCAGGGTGGTAGGGCCGATTAATCAACAATAACTTTAGCATTTCCGGTAAGCTATGTGCTACGTTGTGTTCAAATGTGTTATCAGCTTTTCCTTGAAGCTACTTTATCACATGCAACTGCAGGAGTCATTCATTTATGAAGCATTAATCATTTCTGAATTTGGAAATTTAATAAGATACAAAACTGACGCTGACATTTTGCTAAATCTATTTGTTTGCTTTCTCACCCAGTCATCAAACGGGAAGATCAATATATATTTAATCTGTGTCTAATAAGGAAATAGGTCATCGTGCCTCTTTCTCAAAGTGTTTCATAAATTTGCCCCGTCATAATATAAATGTTATTTTGTGTAACTTGCCAACAGTTTGGCTCATTCAGTATTTCACCCTGCTTTTTAATAACCAAAATAAGTAAAACTAATAATCGAATAAGCTCAACTGCATAAAAACCTCCCAGTTATCGTTAAAAACGGTTGCGACAAGAAAACTTAATGTCTACGAAACATTTGTGGTTTTGGTAAAATAAGCACATTGTGTCTTCTTGTGTTTTTTCCAAGGATCTGCAGACTTTTTCTGTCAGGTTTACGTGTGCTTGTGTGCTTCCATTAAGTTTGTGTTGGAGTCTGTTTTGTGCTGAGTGGGAGCCAGTCATTTGTTAACATAAGCTACCTCCATTTCTTACTTATCGACTGTCTTAGTTGCCTACATCCATAATAGTAGTGTGCGCGCTGATTTGTACGTAGAGGACTCGAGTAGGTTTTTCCTCATCTTTATGCTTGCTCCTGACTTCTTCAGTGCCTCTGTTCTGCTCCTCGAAAGTGGCAAAACTAGCTCGTGTTAGCTTGAATTGGAGTTGGCAAATGTCGACAAATGACCAACTCCAAATACAAACTTCACGTAAACACACGAGCATGTGTGAATGTTACGTACTGAACTTTTGAACAGTTTTCAGTCCAACAAATTTGCGGCCAAACCTTTTGGCTATGAGAACATGGTTCGGTTGCATGGATTTATTATTAGATCTGGATTCCAGACCTGAAAATGCCGCCCATTCATTCCAACAGAGAGCTGCTCCTTGGTCCATTGCACATGTGGAATAGGGCTGCTGCACACACTGACTTCATCCACTGGCCCAGCGCACAAATTGGCTTTAAGTCTAAGCGCCGGCCCCCTATCCAGCAATAAATGGTACATCCATGCTCATGCACATAGACAAATCCCAAATATGCCACATTTATTGAGAGCCGTTTCTGTTAAAGTCTAATATACACATTGCCTTATTAGTGCTCGTCTCTACCGACTCTGGGAAAATATTTGGCTCTCTAGCTGCTACATGCCCCTTTATGTTCTCTGCATTTCACTGAAAACAGCTGCCTGCTGCTGCTGGGAATGAGGTTAAAAGGAGCTGAAAGACTCAATCAAAATAAAGAACTTTAAAGGTTCAGTCTGTAATCTTTAGTGGTATTGGGTGGTTAAATTGCAGACTCGAGCCAACTAAATGCCCTTCCACCTTTGCCATGGTGGCCAATCAAAACATGAAATCAAAACCCTTGTTAGGCCATTCTGGGCTTTTCAGTTAAGAGAATAATAACTTTGGTCTAGACTCCAACAAAGAAGGTGACATAACCATCATGTTGTATCAAAACAGTCAACTCTCTGCAACTAATGGTTGCAATTACACTGAACACTGAAGGCTATTTTATACTTTGCATGTGAAAACCCTCACATTTTTGCTTAAAAAGGCTGGGGAATGAATACTCCATCAGGCCTATTTGTAATGAAACAATGGAGCCAAAATGACAGCATCAATTTCCACCTCTGAAATATGGAAGCACCGCATGTTCACACAAACAATCAAAACCCAATCAGCAGAATTTCCAGTGCAGAAAATTAGGCGTGGATGGGAAATTATACCATTGTCATGCAGAATATGCCAGTAATCATTTAAACTGAGCAGGAAAACAGAATCAGCAACAAAGAGCCTTTAGATAGTCTGCGTGGTTGATTAGGTGTGAGGGTATGTGCCCTAGCTCATCAGTGGAACATTATGAATAACTAAGCTCTGCACTCATACTGTAATAATTGGGTTTTGCGTAAATGTTTAAAAAGGAACTAGACGATAATACATAGCTCTGTCATCATCACTTGAGCATATTTTTTTTTTCTTTCTTTCATATAATTCACATCCTATAAACCGCATACAGTCACCAACGTCCTCAAAGAACAAAAAAAACCCAAAATAAAGAAAAGGCAGCATTATGTGGTAGCGAACTAGTTCTCGCAACATGTACTCTGGAATAATCCTCATTAGGCATGGTCGACTGTTTCAGTTGCCATTCTCTCTCGCTCTGTGCTTTTTATCACTTTGCAAGTTCCCTTCGCTATGTGAAAAATGAACAACCACTTCTATGCTGGCAACTACATGCTGAAAACCACACATCACCCAAGTCATGTGTGATTCTTTCAACGAAATACAAACTAGACAAACCCACTGAAACACCCCCCATTTCCATAAAGCTAGTGGTTGGTGCCAGAACTATCTCCACTGCAGCTACAGTGTTAATCTAGATATAGATCTGGCTATGAAAGACTAGCAAATGACTACAATGAGACTCTGCTGCTGTTTAACTAGATTCCAATAGAGGGCACCGTCTATAGTTAGATTTAACTTAAATAAGCCCCAAGTTGACTCTTGCTAGCCTCAAGTGACAGGTTAGTAACGTTAGCAGTTGTGATGACAGAATCCGAGTTAGGTTGAATGCTTTAAAAAAGAGAAAAGTTGACCCTGAATGGCATGTTTTGGGGACATATTTCAT
The DNA here is from genome assembly GCA_037367275.1 of Coranthus polyacanthus. Lineage (NCBI taxonomy): Eukaryota > Metazoa > Chordata > Actinopteri > Kurtiformes > Apogonidae > Coranthus > Coranthus polyacanthus. The sequence goes on along the minus strand of JAPQRN010011594.1, from coordinate 28,189 downwards.
TGGTTCAAAGGCAGTATGTTTGATGTGCCAAGAGAGTATAACAGTATTCAAGGAAGACTACGTCAAGAAATATGTTTTGACCAAACATGCTAACGATACCACTAATTTGCCTATGCAGGAAATCAATGAAAACACCCTGAAATTGTCTTCCAACTTAAATGTGTTGGAGTCTACTTCGTGCTGGGACACAGTAGTTTGCTGACGTTCACAAACTCCTTTTCTAAGCTAATGGCTGTCTCAGTTACCTCCATGTAACTTGGAGTAGCTCACCCCTGCTATAAATCTATCCTTCCGACAGTGTATGAGCAGCCTTCTTGTTCAGCATGTACCATCCCAGTCAATGCAAGCTCAGTCTGGGAATTGGAGCAAACTTGCAGCAGAGATAAGTAAAGAGAAGGATGTACCCCAATTAAAGTTCTATGATGAAAGATGGAGAAAGTTGGGGGCAAGTATGATGAGAGTAAATCAGGGGCAAGCTGCAAGAGTTAAAAGGGAGCAGAAAGTAAAGCAAAGAACAAAGCAGGAACCAGACGGCAAATGTCATGAGGAAAGTAAACGAGTCAACCGCTGTGTAGGTCCAACCTCAAATCGCTGCAGAGATGTTGCAGACAACAGCGGCATTCAAAAATTCATTATTACTGGGGAGACAAAGTGACGTGGTGATTCTGGGAGAACAGAAGGTCCCCTTAAAAAAATGTCCAGATGTCGCCTTCATATTTTATTGTTTTTTAACTTTAATGTTCTTTTTTTTTCAGTTCAATTATTCAGTCAACCTCATTAATAGATATGACTGCAGTGTGTGTAATCTCAGTGCCAGACATTTGATCTGTTCTGGCTCTGGGCATCAGGGGGCTTTAGCGGGTATTGTTTTTCCTCTTTCATGATGGTCGGTGCTTTAGATCAGCTGCTGCCGACCTCATTATTTTATCACAGAGGGGGATTCGAAGCGAGCTTGTGTTGCCTGTTTTTCACTTTATTACCTCACTTTTTTCTGTGGCAGAGGCTGTTATTCAAAAGTTGAAGTAGTTCGCTGGGTTCTGGGTGCCTCGAAAAGCAGACTTTTGATTATGTAAGGCCTGTTTATAAAATTTCACAGCTGCATGATGTATCACACTAGGAACGACATTAATAAAGGAGACTTAAAAATGTCACGTTATTATTTTATCTTTATCTTTTTATTTATTGTTATTCATTGTCATAGAATATTACTGCTCAGCAGTTTCTACTGGCAGCTTATGGTCAAGAGTACATTTATGTAATTGACAAAGTGCACCATGGTGATGAAAAGTAGTAAATAAGTCATATTTCATACATTTCAGGATGACGTTAAAGTTGTTCAAGTTAGCTTGAATAGCAGGTGGGTAGATGCCTGTATCTCTTCTACACAGACAGCACGTTTCATCACAGAAGCAAGATGGCAGCTCCCTTTTTCCCTCACTTTTCACACTAGCCATTTTTATGTTCAGTCTGGAAGCAACAAGTCTCAGGAGACCATGAACTTCTCAAACAGTACGTTTGGTATTTTTAGGCATGTGGGCGGCAGATTGGCACGTACGATTAGTGTCGAGGGCAGTGCGTACATATCAGAGCTACCATAAAGAATTTTTTTCCTTCTGTGATATGACATTTGTGAAAATTTACAAAATATACCATTTATGAAATTGTGTATTTGTTAATACCAAGGATAATGTGTGAGCAAAGTCCACAGGAAAAAATGTTGGCATTGAACATTTCTGCAAACAGATTCGTATAAATGAACAGTACAACAACATGGTAAAAGTGGAGTCGTGCATTTCGTTTGCTTCCTGGTGGCTGGTTATGATTTCCGTAAAGGGGATTTAAGTAGACAAGACTAATTTGTATTTAACGCACCATCTTTCTGATGTGTTTGTTTAAATAAGAACACGCTTGCCTCACTACTATCTAGGCTTCATTTTTATACAGCACGGGGAAGTGATGTCATTCATTTTCATACTAGCCTGCTAGCAGGGGAGGAATGTTAGAAAGAATTTCAAAAGCCTCAGAAAAGAGCACTTAAAAAGGAATAAGCCATGCACAGGGATCTTACAGTGGGCGTTTAAACTTTAGAAAGTGTTTCCCACAAAAGTATGCATTCTCTTTAAAGAGGAATATGGACTGTCCTCCCTTCAACATGGCAGTGCTTGACATCTCCCACTTGTGACTTTGGAGCTGCAGGATTTGGCCGGGCAGTCGGACCATATGCCTGCCAGCATGAGGCCTCCATCCTGGCCACATGGGAGCTGCTCTCGCTGCTGCCAAAGCCTGAGTTCACACACAGAGAACATGCTCAGCACCATAAGTGCACCGATTGATTAGCAAGACAGAGGGTGAAGCGACCTAAAAAACTGGAGTGTCCTCAATTTTCTTGCAGTGTGTGTAAATATGATCCATTAACTGTTATTACATGAAAGACAGTTTTATGTTTAATGATCATTTGTGGAATAATGATTGTGCAACGAGTCAAAGACCGGGCTGTGATGTAGAAAAACTAACTGATGAAATATTGTCACAGTAGGTGTCATATTAGATGATATCTGATATTGAAAAGACACCACAAGAAAAGTTCCCATCTGGCAGGTCCTGAGTGCTTGATAAAAGCAGTACGATTTCTTTTAATGAGCTGATATCCCTGAGGACATAAAACTGCAAGTCTCGGCTGACAACATCTAAAAAAGTCTGAGCTGTCAAAGTTAGACTAGTGCCTTACTTTCCAGAAGGAAGAGTATTCTGTAGATACTGGCCTCGTTTCATGCAAATGTATATTCTCAATTCCATATTGATAAGTCAAACTTTACACTTTGTGCTGTAAACATAGCTGTTCAAAGTGCTTCATGATCTGGTTGTTGTAACTTTTCATTACTTATTCCAATTGATAGTATCAATCACTCCTTGATCTTCTATAAGCCAACAAACAAACAGAGATGAAAATGAATGTAACAGCAGGGTGCTTTGGTGGGGAAGTATTCTCACAAATCAGACATGCCTGCAATAGATGGGAGCTAAAAAAAGGACTGGTTTGAATGGTTAAAGTCTGAATTTTAGATTTAAAATAAAACATTTATGTTCAGACATGGGTGCAAACATTTTATAACAATCTGTTTCAGTGAGTGATGTTCAGAGTCACATGTAGGAGAGAAGATAATCTACACAAATCTAAGAAAAGAAAGACCCCTTTCTCTGTTTTTACCGCTCATTTTGTTATGTCCGCTACAATATGACTTGGGAAGCCGTTGTTTCTGGACGAGCCAACGCATTTTTCTGGCAAGAATGCGTTGTTAGCTCAACAGTTTGAGCTAACATTGTGAGAAAAAAAATGACCTTTTTTTTTTTAAGAATAAAGCTGAATGAATGTGAGTATACTGTCAAAAGGCCTTGGCCTTCAACTCGTCAATCGTAAAAAATATTGTCATACACATTATTTTACCTGTTACAATAACTTAGATGATATTCAGATTAAATAAATGTTCAAATGGGTATGCAGGTTGACTTTTTCGTTTCTTCCTCGTCTTCAGACCTGAATTCAACAATAGCCAGTAGTTTCTGAGGCTGTGAGACTCTCCACTTTGAAAGCAGCAGCCTTCGATATGTCGTGCCGTTGACAGCAGTTATTTAGCCAGGCATTCAAGTCAAGGGTTTTTTGGGCAGTTTTTCCTCACTCGAACCGAGGGCCTAAGGACAGAGAGTGTTGTATATTGTATGCACTGTAAAGCCCTTTGAGACGAAGCTTTGATTTGTGATATTGGGCTGTATAAATAAAATTGAATTGCCCAGAGAGACTGCAACATGTTGTGATTGATTGCACAAAAACACGTGTGAAAACACACTAATGCCGCTGCGTGTACCTGTCCCACACAGACTCACAGTAGTTATTGATGAATGGTAATGCAGATGAATAATCAGTTCTGTTTTTGAGCAGTACTGAGTGGTGAGTATGCCCAGATCAATGAATGATTGAGAAATGTAATCAATGAGCAGGAGATGAGTGCTGAAGCAGATACTGGAATTTTGTTGTCGACCCACACTTTGATCCAGAGTAAAATATCCCAACGACTGCTCTATAGATTGAGTTACAACTTGGTCGATTTTCCCTTACCTTGTTTTTATGCTTCAGGCCCTCGAACTGGGTCATTTAATGAACATCTGCGACAGAGAAGGTGTCACTGATCTTGGCCACAACACCTCTCTGCACATGCCAGGACACCCCCGCTCTCACATCTGCACATCAAGACCACAGCGTCTAAACCTCAGTGACAGCCATGCTACAACTTGCCTCATTGTGTGACCCATTTTTTTATTCTGGTCTTGACAGCTCCATGATCCTGCTACGTAGTCTCGCCCGCAGCATGTACTCTGCTGCAATAATCCTGCCATTGGGTCACTATTCCAATCAGCCTTCTCCTCCCTTCCACTATCTGTGCATTACTGTTTTCAAACTCCCCTTTGCTACTTGGAAGAACGCCACCAACCTCTGAGCTGCAACGACACACTGAAAATCTCAAGTTTTGACAAAAACATTCCTCTTTTTACGTGTTGTTTCTTTTGCAGGGATTTAGTCATCGTAACACCACGGCTCGCGTCTTCACATGCAAATATATCGCCAAAGCAAATTCTCCCCAACACAATTGGTATGTCACCCAAGTTGAGTGTGATTCGTTTAAAGAAATACAAACTAGCCAAACAACACAGAGAGTTGTTTTTTTCATATGCCAGAATGATGGTGGATGGTACCAGACCTATCTTCACCGCTGGCACAGCAATAACAAAATATGGAGATAGCTCTGACTATGCAAGACTGAACTTATGTTGACTTTTTTTTTATTTTAGTTGATTCTTTTTAAGTAACTAAAATACTGTTAATACCCCCATGTCCATCTAAAGCAGTGCATCCTTTTGCTTCATCTCCTCAATGGGGCCATGCTGAAAATAGTAAGTTTAGCTATCTTGCTCGTAGCTCAGCACAAAGGGCTGAAAACGGAAATATCAAGTGTGAAGATGTGAAATGCTTCATAAAAGTCATAGTCTATATCAGGGGGATACATAAACATCCAGTTTGGCATATGCTGTGGGTACTAATGCTAGTTAGCTAATGTGCTTAACATATAATAAGTCAGCCTCCTGTTCCTCAGTAGACTAATCAGTCTGTGTTGCCCACCCCTCCATCCAGGATCTAAATCAAACGTTTTGTGTGTAGTTCAGTGCCAATTGTGTTGCAAATAAACATGGCAACCTCCTGTCTATTCCTGTTGGTACATGAACTTGCAACAGTTTGTAACTGAGAGTCCGAAAACTGTGGTGTTATTGTAATATCAAACAGTACCACAAGGTAGTGCTTCCCTTTGTTTTTAAATGGACTAGAGTTCAAAGTTTAGTGAGAGAAGTTGTCCATTAAGAGAACTGAGCATTGTATGGTGTGAGCTATTCCCTGGTCCATGCTAATTAGCCACCTGCCACTAGCCCTCTCCACCTGCGTCATTGGGTCATCCACCTCCAGAATGTCCAGTCATTACACTCCAGTTAGGGGTGGCTAGAAAGGCGAGAATCTGCTGCAGTCAGTGGAAACAGTCTTCATGCGTGTCGTGTCAAGTCAATGTTTCAGCTCGTTCTTCGATGTGTGCCCATCTTTAGGTGTGAAAATGTTCCTGGCAGAACACCACAGAGAGGTTGGACTGGAGGGTTGACTGTCTCTATGTGTCAGTCCTGTCTCACCTCTCGCCCAGTGTCAGCGGGTAGTCTATAGATAATGGATGGATGGATGGAACCTATAATCATGATTCTCAATACTTTGTACTTCTGGATTATTCATCTAAACTGTTCTTTTCAGTGTATGTGGATGTTTATGTATCAGCCAAACAGTATTTTTTAGTAACCTTTGCCTCAGCCTGAGGCTTAACAGTAAATGTAATGTGGATTCACTGTTTGGTAAACAACATCTCACTGCTGTCCTTGTTTTTTTTTAATGTATTATAACAGCTTATGCTAACAACTTCATTAATAACCTAATTATAAACCATTTATAAAGCCTGTATAAGGGTACTCTTATTGTAAAGTGGTACCTTGAATTAAGTTAGAACAAAACAAAAAGTTTCTGCCCAAGAAAAATTGAGACACATACCAATGAGACATGCTCAGAAATGCTCGGAAATAAGAGAAAGGAGGCATACAAACTGATCTGCAGTCAAAAATACATGGGGAAAATGAAGAAAGAACAAAGTCAATTCACTCTGGCTTTCTCTCAGGCTTTTAGCTATCATTTATTGATCAGTCCATGCTCCACTGCCAATACTTCTCAAAAACATAGCTGCACAACAAACCCCCAATCAGCACATGACTGTATGTGTGTGTGTATTTATGAGTCTGTCTCTTTGTCTGATCGATTACTCTATGTTAAGTTGCAGTCTCTCCGGGACTCTCTAATGCCCGACTTAATAACTGCTGTCAACAGCACTACATTTTGAAAGCTGCTGCTTTTGAGAAGCAGAGTCCATGAGATTGATTAGAGTTTTCCATGAAGTGTTGGCCTTTCAAATGTCCAAAACGACATCAGATCTACAAAACTGCAAAAATGTTTTGTACTGTTCCAGGTCAGAGATATTGGTTGGCAGCTGTGAGAGAAATGTGGTAAAATTTGTGGTCCAAAATGGTGATCTTGTGTAACAAATCCACTAAAGTCCAATATGGAGCTTTGGCAAACAAAGACAGCCTGTCATAGTGCCAGAAATGTTGGATCACATTTTCACAGTGGCTCTGTTAAGACCTGGCATTAACATTCATCCTGAGTGATCTAATCACAAGTGGACAGCTCTAATGCAAGGTGGGAAAAGCATTCTGGACACATTGAGGACTCACTGAGATCTGATCAGGCAGATCACATGCGGCAATGATTAGGGTTAGTTTAGCGGTGTTAACATGAATGCATCCTGGGACTCACTGAAGGACTACACCTGTCAATGGTGTCTTGATAAAAATAAAAAAATTCACAATCACTAAAGACTCGACACTCGACCAGTGATTTGCGACTTCGTTTGGACTTTGAAATCCATCCCAAGTTCGAATTAATAAGTAATAGACTGCTACATGAAAAATGTTCGTAGAAAGACAAACTCTTTTCCATTAATTGGAGGGCAATGGAAGTGTCAGCCAAAATATATGGAGAGAGAGAGAATCAGAAAGAGATATGTGCGTCTTGTTCTGCCTTCCATGATCATTGAATTAACATCCAATCATTTAATGTTTCTGCACTGCTGGATAATAACATGCAGAGTGGCTCTCTGTAACACTCATAACCATAGAAGTTAAACGTATTAGTGTGTGCACTGTGGCCTTTAAATGTTCATGTCCTATCTGAATGAAGCCCAGAGGAACATTAGCGGCTGTCTGAATGACAGAAGTCACTTAAAAATGCTTGATGGTATCCCGTGTCTGAAAGGGGCTTTCTTTTAATGTTCCAAAGACTGATGAATAGGGTCATTGATTTTTTTTTTTTTTTTTTTTGGGTGTGTGTGTCTGAGTCTCTCAACTTAAAGGCTTAGCTCTCATTTTTTAAAGTGGGGTTGTACGAGGTGCTCATCCATAGGCAGCGATTGCAGTCAGCACGGCCCCATTTAAAAGAGTACAGGCACGGACGCAAAGCAATGTACTGCTGTGGACAGGGCTGACCACAAATACTGTGAAGTTTATATTGGTATGTAGTGAATATTTGCACCACATTGCCTTGTCCTCAGACAATCCCTCTCTTCAAAGCCACCAGTCATTTTACTTTGCGGAACACAGAGTTCGTTCTCTCCTGCTGCCTTGATTTATGCTTTTTTTTGTGAATTTGGATCCAGACAAACATGTTACAACATCTAAGTCACACAACAACACACACCCACACACACAAAAAAATAAAAAATCTGTTGAGGCGACTGTTTTTACCGCACACAACTCCAGTGCTGTTTGAGGTAAAGTTGCTGTTTTTGTCAAGGGAGTCTGGTGGTTTTGTGGAACGCTTCAGAGCTGGAAGGCAAGTTAAAGTGATGAACATATTCGCATATTCTAAATGTACTGTCCATTTAAACTGACTGTTTGTTTTTAGGGTAGGTCTTATTGGTGGCTTAAATCATTTTGGCTGCTAACCTCATCTACAGCAGTGCATTGCTTTGTTTCCATTCTGTGTGCTTCTCCTCAATGGGGTCTATGCTGACCACTGGATAAGTCCCTCATACAGAAACACATGAAATAATGCAAAATAACCTTATAGTGGATCACAATCCTATTAGAACACGTAGATGTCCTGTATAACATTAAAAACATAAAACAGTTAACAACCAGGTGAAACACTCATGAATGTTCCTTAAATCGGGAATATGTATGCTCTGTTCTCAGCCCTGCTCGGTATTAAATGATATAGTTTTCATGTCATAACTTAGATTTTTATCCTATTGGTGTGTTCATTTCCATCTGCTTTACTGAGACATAAATCTGATCTGGCCATTAAAGCAAAGTGAGGACAGATTTGGCTGCAAATCATACACCAGCTAATGTTTAGTGATGATGAGTAATCCCACGAGTTATACCATCAAAGGGTTGGCACTGCTGTAGGGAAATGGCAATGTCTGATTGCCAAATCAAAAAGCAATAGGAGGAGAATGCGTCCCCATCTTTCTGTCAGAGTTCTTTGATGATATACACTTAATGCAGTCAGATGCTGCAGAGATATATGCAGTAGTTACACTAAGGACAGCAAACAATGTCTGAGACTAAAACTCCCAAGAGTTTCACGGTATGAAATCCATTTAACAGTTCAAATGACTTCTCTTTCAGCTTCTGTGCCGGGGTCTGGTGTTTACTTTACCTGAGTGAATGTACCTGATGTGGATGTTTGAGACCACAAACGGATCCATGTCATGTGTTAATACGTCACTGGTTCTGTTGGTGAATGGAGCTTAAACCTGATTGGATTGATCTGAAGTGACAGCATCACAAGTTTTATACGATAAAATAATAAACTATAATACTATACTATAATATTATTATATACTATAATATTATAGTAAACGTTATTACATCCAAAAACGATGTATGGACTCATACAATAACAACGCTCGATCACCACTTATGACCCTCTCGGCATGTGTTGCGGTGTACGTAACAGCAGCAGCAGCGAGCTATTGCATGAGCTTATTGACACGGTAAAACGTCAGATAACTACAGTCGAGGTGTCAGGACACCTGTCAATCGAAGCCCGACATGGCAGACATCAGTCTTATTATCACAGGAATCATTTAAAGATGGACCACCAGAACACTTAGTGGCCCAAATAAGATGGATGAGTCCTGGGGGGAAAAAATAATTGACTCAGTATTTTTAGAGAGAAGTGAGAGCCAGGCCTTTTTTTGGAGCCATCAGTGGTATTAAACTTAAGATTGTTCTGCGTTGGCTTTAATTTCAAGCTGTGGTCTTTGCTCAAGACTCAAAAAAGACACACAAAAATAAAATTGTCAGCAAACTGCACAAACATTTTATGGCCCTTATAAACCAATTGCACTGTGCTGGATCAGCTGATCATCACTTCTAATCACATTCACTTTTAATGACATTTTAAATTGTTTAATAACAAGATGCTGTTCATAACATGTTATGGATTAAAATAAAATGTTAAGTATTCATTGGGGTTATGGAAATATTATGGAAATATTATGGTCATGGTTAAAAGGACCTGAACTAAGTCATAAACATGAGGATTAATTATATTTAGTATCAGGAGACGATGTTTCGGTGTTGTCACAGGATCCTGTCCTGTCATCATTTTATAAAACTTATAAAACTACTTCAGGTGTCTGGACGCTATCCCAGCATGCATTAGGGAAGAGTAAAGGTTAACCCAACACTGAAACATTTGGCAATGTTGTCTTTGAGATTCTTTGACATTTATCTGGCATTTATCTATATACTTGCCACATAGCTAATGCCTCAAAGTGGCCTAAAGACAACAATTTGTCTTAATAACAGCCTTCATTTCATATGTTTTGCATTTCTTAAGCTTGACTCTGAAAGCAGAAAGTGACTCTTGCAAAGGTTAAAGGCAGCCTTAGTTATTTATTTATTTATCAGCTACATCTCTAAAAAAAAAAAAACATTCACTTCTTTAAAAAGTACAAAAAAAAAGTAAACACCACAATTACATATTGTTTTATAGTTTACCTGAGATGAGTCGAAGGCATGTGGGAATAATAAACTCCAGTCTCATTTCTACAGTGAGTCAGCAGGTAGTAAACAGACTGAACAAACCCCTAACTTTTTCTAATGAGACATCATGTTTCTATTACTTATACCATTCTCCAATGCGGGTACAGCTGCAGTAAAATTGTTATAGCCTTTAGAAAAGGACATTCTCTGGCGTCTTCTTCAATGGAGGGGGTGGGTTGGGAACTATATTTTTTTAAGAGCGTTGTCACTGAAGGCACTGTTTTATTTGGCAGGAGTCTGCAAGGCAAAGATTGGAAAGTCAGCACATCTGCTCCTGTATATTTAGTAAAATACCGGCACTGTCATAATAATTCCAAAGTGTTTTAACACCAAGGTGATAACATTTAGTCATTAAGGCCTTTTAATTTTGTGAGATGTTTTCATTTTATGCCTGCATCCTCTGTAAATAATTACCATTCTATATGTATCTGTTTCTCCCTTGCAGCCTGCACTATGTTTGACTTATTTGTATTAACCTTTTAATGTCCACCAGGTCACCAGTTACCATTTTGGGTTAAGCTTATGACCATAGACTGTATATAATGATGGACTCTGCAGTGTATATATGTAAAAATGAAGCCACGATCCTGCAATCACAGGAGTTGCCACGTTGACTGTTTGACACAGTTTGGAGCAAGTTTCACGTTTTCTTCTGATGGATTTGGAACCGTGATTGGTCAGAAAGGCTGTCAATCACCCCACATCAAATAAATCAAACTGATCAGAAAGATGGCAATTTGAACACGAATCAGTCTCATGAAATCTACCAAAAAAAGCCAACCAAAAAAATAACTGGATGTGTACCAGCCACCGGGGGGAGATGGAGACGTTTTGGCTTCACATTTCAAGTGTTCTCACAGTGTCTGTCTTTAAATACAGTCTATGCTTACAACAGAAAAAGTCTACGGCCAATATGCATGTATTAGACATCATTTGAAAGAGAATATCTTCTAGTTTCAGTGTTTAACATGTGGTGGAAACACCTAAACTATGTCGCGCCAACCCGAATCCTACCGTAAGATTAGGGTTCCATGAAAAGAGGACGAGCGGTGCCCTCCAGAAGGCATGGTGGTCTGGGTGACGGCCTGTATGGCCATTGCCTCTGGCCGGCCCCGCTAGCTAGCCTTCGACAGTGAACATCTGTGGGGTTGGTGCCTTGGCTGTTGCAGATTACTGCACGCATTAAAGAAAGGCCTTAAAAGTTTGAATGGTGCTTGGCATAAAGGTTTCACTGTGACAGGAGAAAGGAGTGTTCTCTTATGTGTTTTACATCTTCTATGACATATCTGCTATAATAACTGCAGGAACTCCAAAGAGTACAAGGACGCCTCATTAACGTATTGATCAGCCAAGATAGATATGGTGATGACAGGAACAAATAGGAAGCAAACACATCCTATGCTGGTAAAAAATCCATGTTGCCTTCTAGAGAGGTGATAAATATTAACATCAATTAAGTTTAAATTAACTGGTGAAGGGAAATAAATGAATTGTAGCAGAAACTGTACATTGGTTAGGGCATCCTGTGTACAGCTATTTATTGTCTTCAAATAGTGGTTAGATTTCAGACGTGACATTGATTTCAGGTCTCAAGTGAGTAATTGTAGTGATTGCTCCACTGACAGCTGTTGACATGTGACATACCACAGCATTCATTCTAATGTCAGTGCTGTAGAAAATTATAGCCCTCTGCAGGTTTTAATTGCTCACTTGTAGAATTGCACTCTTTCACACTGTATCTGACTGCATGCAAGTTATCAGAATAGGCTTGACTATCCATAAGCGTATATATATGTATATACACTGTATATACATATATATATATATATATATGCAGCAAGCCAGTAGTTAGTTATCTCATAAGGTCTCCTAGAACATAAGGCACTATGCTGAAACTTGGTTGACCACCATCTGGTTATGCTAACGCGATAACAAACATAGATTTCAGTTGTTTGTCCTACGCTACAGCTTGATGTTTTCGATTAATATGTACTCTGCAACTTTCCAGGTGCACGAAGAGAATATCTGCAGAAGAGATGCTGGAAAAGATATTGATCTCCCAAGATGGGGGGTGTCAAATCCTGATCTAGCCCGAGGCACCAAAGTGGTTAAAGCCGGACCTGCTAGCCAGTGCCATCCGTGTCGGTATAACAGTTCAGACTTCATGAAATCTACACCAAGGAAAGGCACACAGGTATGGATTCTTTTTATCCCCCCGGCATATGATGCGGGGGGGATGTAGCCGTCAGCATGTCTGTCTTTCTGTCGGTCATCGTTTTGTTTCTGGAGCATAACTAGAAAACCATTCAATATTTTTCCACTAAACTTGCTACAGTTGATCAGTTGTGTATTGAAGTGGTGCCTTGTTACTCTGTCGGTTGTCCATCTGTCTTGTCACTTTGCCATCGTTTGGTTTCAGCTGTCATGGGAAGTTTTCTATATTCAAGACACCACTACTTGTTAAGTGGTATTAATAAACGCCACTTTTTGATTTTTGTGGGAGCTGAGGAGATATGCTATCCTCTTTTTTTTTGGGGTGGGGGGGTTCTCAATTTTGCCTCAACGTGCAAGAGGTGTTCAGTTGACAAGTGGACACGACCAGATCACTGGCAGAAGAAAATAGAGCCAAACCTATGTTTACTTGTATGGAAAGAAACCCAAACGACATGTGTGACGCTAATGAAAAAGAAAAAGTCAGAAGTTATTGTTTCGGGGTCAAACCCTTGAGCAGAAGCTTGTCTAAACGAGCCATGTCAGGATCATGATGCTTAATGGAACATCATCTTCTCTCGTGTGGTTGCGCACGCCTCTCCACCCAGCAGGAAGCATATATAGGACAAGGTTAATTGAGATCAGGTGCGCATCATTGGCCAGCTGGCCCACACATGGCTCTCGCTGCCTTCCGACCCCTCCAGATGCCACCTGCGAGATGATGCTGACTTGTTCAGACACCACCTGCTCGATGATCCTGTCAAAGGTTTGCAGCCACAGCTAAAACACACAGATCAGGTGCTGCGCGGGTACCTGTTGTGAGTTATCATGGAAATATCTTCAGCAGGTGGCCGTGGGTACGAGGAAATAGACCACCCAGTCATCTAAAGGTCCTATTCTGAAGTTCTTCAAGGATTCCAACAATGAGTGCATCTGCGTGCACACTATTATTCAGAATAGGAACATATTCTGAATTTGACAGGTGTCATGTGAACAGTATATTCCGTTTGGATGTTCTAAATTAGGCCTTTTTTTTCCCGAATGGAGCACTTTCCGATTAAGACGTGGGATATGCCGATATCATTCCGACTTGATGAGGATTCTTTGGACACGTTTACAGCACGTTTGTAAAATGAATCTAATTTGCATGTTTTAAATGCAGGCTGCGACACACGGCCGCTGCTTACAGTCAGCTGTAGTAAAGATAAAGATCTTCTCTGGTAGAGATCGAAGCTCCAAAGGAAAAAACCCACAAGTCCAGTCGGAGGGAGAAACACACCTACTGTTAAACATTATGACAGAGGATATCAAGTAGGTTTATGGATATGAGCAAATATGGAAAAGCTGGCCTTTTCCAGAAGATGTTTGAAGGAACAAAAGAGTGAGGCTGAGTTCACACAGTGGAACGTCATGTAACAGTTTATCAGGAATTTTTGTCTTTTTCTAGAATAAGGGCAAAAACTGGAACATTTTGTGCATGTAAACGTAGTCACTGACATCTTTGGTCTGGTTTAGTGCAGACAGACACACAGCCAACCTATAGCAGTGTTTGGATGCAGCTACTTGCACTAAATAAATGACATTTTATTTAACGGCGACCTAAGGAGCAGGTTTTTATTCCTCATTATGATGAATCTGACTCACCCTGATGATGGATGCAGTCAGTTACCATTAAAGAACTCACTGATTCACAGCTTCCTTTTTTACCTTTCAGAGCTCACTGCTGTTTATCTGTCACGACTTGGTTGATTTGAGTCTGGATGAACTCCAGACATTCTGCTACTTATTAGCTTTGTTTCTTGCTAAAGCAACCTTTTTTTTTTTTTTTGTTCACGTGTGGGCGCACTATGCATACCTGGATGCTGCAGACTCATTAAAGAGAGCAGATTCAAAGATTTCAGTCTCAAGAAAAACTTCTCATTAATATTTTAACATCCACCCTTTTTGGAAGTTCACTTTCAGAAGAAGTGCAAGGCCAAAATATTAATCCTATTCCTAATCCTATCTTTAAAATGAGTTGCCGGTGACCTGGTGGATATTAAAAGGTGAAGCAGGATTTTAACAGATGTGTAGATAAAGTGGTCGCTGACAAAATTCCGACCTCACATCCTTTAAAAGAAGTCCTCCTGTCAAACATTTAGGAAAGACAGTAAAGATGAACACAGAATACACCCAAGACAAATAAAGAATCAGAAAAATATTCACAGAGGCAGCTGAACATAAAATGAATAGCCTTTTGCAATAAAAAAAAAGAGTAACTGGACTGGGATGGATGATACATCTTTTATTATGTCTAGACACTGTTTTACTGTATTCTTAAATTTGAGTTTTTACCACATACAAAAACAGGCCAGTCACAAAAAAACGACTTTAGTGGAAAGTATTTGCACCTGAAGGGGTCTACAAAGTTGCCATGACAACAGGGGCCTTGATGCCCGGACGACCTCATGGTGGATTTAACCGTTGCCTCTTTGGTTTATGTTTGACGATGTTTGTTTTTTATTGAGAAGCAGAGCACTCTATAAAACACTGAGAACCGTAATGAATATTGCTATGGATTCAAGTGATGTAAGACACAGAGCAAGGTTTAGTGTGAGTTTTATTAAAGCTTTTGCAGATGGGGAAACTGGTCATCCCGGTCTCGTTTCCTTTATTCGGACCCTTCACGTGTACGGCTGGTCCTTGTAAGTTATTGCACATTTTAGGGTTAGCAGGAGGCGCTGACGTCTGCCGTGCGGGATTGACAGCTCGCTCTTCTGGTTCTTGTGCTTTAAGTTACACCAACAAGACCCTCAAATGATTTTCATGATGTTTACCTCTTCGTCGTGTCATTCATTCTGTGTTAGCTCACCCATCACCCCTTGTGATCCCCTTTTTTTTCCCCAAACAGGCCACTTCTGTCTCCAAAAGAGCGACAGGGCGACCGCCAAAACGCAAACTCGAGGCTTCAAAACATCCGGAAACCAATGAGTGACATTACTTATACAGTCTGTGCTCTAAACAAATCAATGAGATACTGTCGTGGCTGTTTTTGATAGGCTTCAAGCACATTTTATAAATTTAAATAGATTTTTTCCCCCCTCCTGTTTAAAAAGAAAACAGTTTTTTGTTATTTTGTATTTTCCGTTAATGTATCGTCTTTGCATAGCTCTGCTCATTCCCTTTTTATCTGTTTGTTCTTGCATCTGTTAAATTGTATATCTCTTATGCTTGATCATAAAATAAGTCTGCAGTTTTTTAACACAGTAAAAGCCAACTACGCTCCTTTTCCGCACCTCACAGCGCTGCATACTGACAGATCAGGAATATTTCATCGCCTCTAATTTATCATTTTTTAAGGTCAAGGCACCTTCCAGTTTTTGCATGATGCGAAATGCGGTGCCAAATTAATAGCAGCTCAAACACCTTTCACTTGAGTGAAGCTGTAGCCTGCATAGGAGGCAGTACCAAGCAGCTGCCACTTTCCAATTACCATGATTAAATATGATGATCAATGAGCACTGGAAAAGATCAACATTCAGGCAAAGTGGGCTGAAAGCAGCGGCTCCAATAACACCACTGATTTTTAATGATTTGTCTTGAACTCGTACTTATGTGCCAGTGTGTGTGTGTGTGTGTGTGGAGTTTACTGGCTTTAATTACATTCCTATTTGAAACAAAGAAAGAGAAGCATGTCCTAAAAACTTGAATGAAACTCTAAAAGGTCTCATATAGTCACAGATTCAGTCAGACTTCTTGCTAAAAGAACTATTTGACTTTGCCAGTAATACATTTCTAACATGATGAACAAACAGAAATCACTCAAATGCTGATTCTTTTTTGCTGGTTGTGATTTCCAAAAATAACAACAATGACTTTGCTGCCGGGGAGAAAAATACCTGATTTGACCTAAAATAGTTTACGATGATTCCAAATCTCCAGCACGTCAGGGACTGGTGTTACATATTTAATATATAGTTTCTCAGGGTGGTGTTAGTGGTTTCATCCCTTTTTATGGAGCAGAAATCAATTGAAATTGTCAGTGTGCATAGATTTCCCAATTTTCTCAACCAGGGAAATAGCCCTGAATCAATGAAACCAACTGCGGCCCCTGATTTTGTCAACAAGATTGTCCTCTTTTACAAGGAAATGTCAAAGTAAAGCATCTTATAAAATGCACACGTCCTGTCAAGTATGGGGAGACATATGTCATGCAAAGTGTGAAACAAAAACTGAAACCAAAACTATCTCGATGAAATGCATACGGCGTAGCAAAAAACACGAACCTCGGGAAAAGCCCTAAGTAGTGTCAGGCATATCCAGCCCTCCTGTCATATGACCAAAATCCCCCAAATACTGAGGTCATATGACAACTTCAGTAAATTATTCAAGAGTCCAGATCACTTCATACTGACAGAAGTGGGTCCCAGAGACAAGGAGAACAGTCGAAAATGTCTCTAAAGCACCTACGATCTCCTTCAAAAACTTTAAAAGGAGAAGGAAGAAGTAGGAGAACTCGTGTGAAAAATATCCTCGTCTTACACCAAAATATGAACTGGTTGTAAACAGCAAACTACTGCAAAGTGTTGATAGAGGACACAGAGGACAGGGACGACGGGGAAATATGCAGCCTGATAACCTGCACTTCCTTTAGTAAATCATTCAGGCACCGCTCATATTTTTCCGGCCGGCCCTCTGTGTTATGGCTTGAGGGTGTACTGATGACAGAAGCAATTACATTAAAGAGAACCCTAGAATTGTGCAAGAACAAAAACTACGATGATCTTGCATCGTTGACCTTTTTGAAAGATTATTAACCCAGAGATGCGGCGTTAGGGCCGAACAAACAGATGAAAAGGAGTCATGAGCGTCACTTTAACAAGCGCAAAATAAAGGTTTAATACTGAAAATAAGACATTAAATCGCCCTGAAGCACTGACAGTTGAGCCCGATTGAGTCACATTTATTTTCCACAAAAAAAAAAAAAAACTCCTTGCAGCTCATTTAACTGTGAATCTGGTTTCATTAAGATTCAGAGATGCAGTTTTTTTTTTTTTTTTTTGGAATGTGTGCAGCCATTGTCTCATTGTTACAGGATTTGGTGGACTGGATCCATCTTTGAACAATGAAGCAGTGCAGGATTTTTAATTCCAGTTGAACCTGACTCTCATTTCCCCCAAACATCCCTCTGTTTCCCTTTGCTTTGTTCCACCATCCGAGTCTTTCTCTCTCTGTACTTTCTTACCGTCAGACAGGAAGTGACACCGAGGTTTTGCCAAATGCACTTGTGCGAGTAGTCTGGAAAAATAATGAGCCAGTTTGATACCACAAACGTACAAATGCAAGAATGACAGACATCTTTAGTGAGTCTACGTACTACAGAAGACTGCACAAAGGTGTACAATTACTCAATATTTTTCATGGAGCTCACTAAAAGAGTGGAACAATTGCCACCAAATCTGACTGTGAAATTAACGGTCGGCTCCTTGAACTCTCTTTGACTAAAATGAAGTGAATGAAATGGATATTGTATTCATTCCAGCAGCCTTTTTCATGACCTGAAACAGGTGGGCTGATGACTAAAAATATATTAGTTGAGAAAAATGAAGGAAATTAAGCACCAAGATGAACATTCTTTTGAATTTAGTGAGATCTAGATTCCACTAGTTGAGTCGAATCATTTTACAAACATCCCTTTAGTTAAATTTAAAATGAGTCCTTATGTCGACCGTGGACTGTACGTAAAGACAGACGCCGTGATAGCCCTCGGAAAGCGAAGCCAAAACACGTTGATCTTCCCTTGGTGTTTGGCTGCAGTGCAGGTCATAAATCCCGCCCCCTCGTGTTATTCTATGGGACTTCGGCCAAACTAAAACATTTTTCACAAAGCTGACTTCTGTCTTTTAAGGTAGATTTAATGAGACTGAAGTGTGTTCAAATTGCCATCGTTCTGTTCAGTTTGTTTTTTATTTATTTGGTGTGATTGGTGATTGACAGCTGGAATCACCAATCACACGCCCCAAACCACTCGATGTCACACAAGCAACACGACCATGGTTTTATTTTTACACATCGTGGCCGTGAATACGTTGAGGCTGTGTTTGGATTCATTTGTCTTATTGTGTCTAATCGGCATGAGATAAAACAGAGCCAGCACGAAAGACCAGCCAGTCGGCTTTTTTTCACCTTTGAAAGCGTGCAGTGGTGTATACTTAGACCTTTATCCATTGACCATTGTAATTTGGAGATTCCACGTTGTGTAAGAGTGAAGGTGTTGGATATTTTGCACACTCCTCTCACCGCCACCTGCACAGAGAGACAGACCAGGGTTATTTGCCAGTTGAGAGGACGTTGTTGGTGTTTTAATGTTTTACTTATGAGTTATTGATCCGGGAAGAAGTTCAAATCTGTAACTATTTTTCCAACTTTACTGAAGTTGCTCAAAGCAGGGGCGCACTTCAATCAAAGTGTGGGAACACAGGTGTAGCGGTTAGCACTGTCGCCTCACAGCAAGAAGGTCCTGGGTTGAAACCTAGCGCCGCCCGGCTGGGTTTGCATGTTCTCCCCGTGTCTGCGTGGGTTCAGGTACTCCGGCTCGACCCTCCAGAGGATGAAGCGGTTACAGAAAATGAATGAATGTGGGAACTAATTCATGAAAACATGGGAACAAATCAGTGATATTGTGGGAAATAATTAACGAAGACGTGGGAATGAATTGTATC
Organism: Coranthus polyacanthus; assembly: GCA_037367275.1. NCBI lineage: Eukaryota > Metazoa > Chordata > Actinopteri > Kurtiformes > Apogonidae > Coranthus > Coranthus polyacanthus. Next base: position 9,029 of record JAPQRN010011594.1, on the reverse strand, counting down.
TTGTACCCACAAATGAATTCAAACGTCACCTCAGTTTGTCTCTGTCCTCTCTGGGGCTCTGAACGACACACAAGTGGAAAATGTGTCTGAAATATCTTCAGTGCCTCTACTGATACGCCTCTGTATGACAATCCAAGAGGCAATTCACATAAAGCATGACATTTTTAAAATTGCCGACAGTTATCGCACAATGTGACAGTTTTTTTTTTTTTTACCTACTTATGCACGGCATCCATTTTCGTATTTGCAAAGCTCCAGATGATCCTAAAGCTGTGAATATGTGGAGCTTTTGTGACTACCGTATATCCTGTAGTACGTAGGTTTGCAGGTGCCTGGGACGAGTCCTGCGGAGACGACTGCATTGTGTCGGTCCAGCTTCTCTGGGAACTTGAAAACTGTCAAGTCAGCGAACACCACACTTTTTTTTTTTTTTTTTCCTCCCCAACCCTCTGAACTTTGTGAATGTAGGTCTCTCTCTGCTCTGTATCTCTTCCTTTACCCTCATCACCTCACCTCTCCTCTCTCCTCGTCTTCTCTCCCGGACAAGCCGCCTATCAAACAAGGTGAAGGCGACGTGAAACACAGCGCCTCTCTTTCCGCCCCCCCCACCTCTTTTTTTTTTTTTTTTTTTTCCTCTTTCTCCAGCAGCTGCGGTTGAAGAGTCTCTCAGCTGTGAATGCCTCATTACCTGGATTGTATGGCCTAACATTGGCATTCCCCTCACTCTTACTCGCTCTCTCTTTCTCCTCTCCGTCGCTCTGCCTCCCTCCCTCCTCTCAGCAGCTGTAAGTTGTCAGTGCCAGCCACGGCCATCACTCCTCAGTGTCCCTCACACTCCCTCTGTCTGTTCTCACTCATCCTCCCGGCTTCATTTCACAAACACACACATCCTCCACTCGCTTCTCCCTCCAATTGTTTCATCCTCGTCCTCTTTCCCCAACCCGTCCCCTACGTCTCCTCCCCTCTCCTTCTGTCTTACCTTGGCAGCTTTCGGCGCTATCTATTCCCACAGAGACCGGTCTGCTTAGGGAAGGAAGAAGGAAAAAAAAGAAAAAAAGAGGAAGAAAAGATGGAAAGAGGGGTAAGAGAGTGAAATGAGAGAAGGAAAGAAAGAGAGAGCCTCTTCCTGTTGGCTTCATTTCAGCTCATCTAATTGGTTTATACAGCAGCCTTCCCAGCACTGCCTGGTTCACTGTCTGTTCATGTGTGTCTGTGTAATGTGTGTGTGCACAGCCGACGTTTGCATTCGCTTGGTTGTCGGTGTGTGTATCGTTTAAATTTCACTCGTTTCCGGTTCTTAGCGATTCCCCGTTTCAATTCCGTAAGCAATTTAAAAAGCACAGGGTACCAAAATAATAAAAAGAGTAATATATAATTAAATGATCATTGAAATGATTGGCCACATTAATAGGTTTTTGGTTGTAAATGCATAATTTCACTACATTTTCATCTAGCATCCACACTACTCCAGCGTTTATAACCCGAGACTTTTGAAAACGCTCCTGACACCTGTTTTTAGTTTGTGAGCGCTAATATCGGGTCTCATCGGTGACTACATATCCTTCCCTGATTCATCACGTCCCTTTCATGTGACCCTTTACGGAAGAAAACGCGACGTTGCTCTTGACGACCAGTTGTTAATTCAACATAGATGCATGAACTACGGGCAGTTCTGTCCTTGGTTCCTCTGTTAGCAGCAGCCGTTCAGTTAAATTCTGCTTTTTCTTTTTGAGGCGTGGAGTAGGTGTCATTTTTCGACACATGAGCAAGTCTGAAAGACGTCTAAACAATGTCATGGTTACGGTTTAGGTGCAAGAAAAAAAAAACAGCTAGGGTTAGGAAAAGGGTTAAAAATAATAATAATAAAAATCACAAAATAACATTTTTTCGGCAGGAATAACATAAACATAAAGCAGCAAACAAGTTAAAACATTACATTGTGTTGTCTGAAAATCAATATGACCTTGTTTTCTTTGCATTATTTAAAGTCTGAAAACACCGCATTTTTTGTTATTTTGTTTTCATTTTCTGCAAATAAATGCTCTGAATAAACAATATTTCTATTTGAAATATGTGATAAATGTTTTCAGTAATTTCTTGAATAAATCAAAAAACAGGCCTTTAAACACGGCCGTAGTCAATTCAGTGTTCTGCTCACAGAGCGTGTATGTTTGTGTTTTTCTACATGTTCGTGAAGAGGCAAGGAGAGCTAAGAGACCGAAGACGCTGATCTACAGAGAGAACGTTAAAGAAGAAAGATAACCCCAGAGTCGAAAGAAAATAATTAGAACTGGAGTTCAGTGAGGGAGACGTAAAAGGCTGCAAGCGGCTAAATACAATTTACAGGTTCAGACAGAGAACAAACATGTAGGAGGCAGAATACAGCAACTTGCAGACTTAAATGACCAGAGAAAAACGACAAGAGGGAAATAATGATTGAATTGCTTTGACTGGAATCGTAGCTGCAAATATGCCACATGAAGCTTTTCTGATCTCATGTGTGCATGTTGTACAAGAGCCACGTAGTCTTTCAGATTTACACTACATGATATGTAATTAAGCAGCCACATTCCCTAAAACAAACGACAAAAGCTGCCGTGCCAAACAAAGACAAGTGCCTTATACTTGTTGCTGAGAGCTTTGGAACTTAATAGGACTTTGCAATCCAAGTTGCTTTGCAGCAAACGACCATCTAGACGCAGATGCTCGCTGACAATAATTTAGTTTGTTGCACCCAAGGAGCTTTGTGCGCTCCAGGATGACAGCTTGTTAGGAAATGAGAGAACTAGCTGGATTTTCTAAGCAGCCATATGCATTTTTAAATAAGATGGAATATGCAAACAGTGACAGAGATAATCAGAAAATGCTGGATTGAGAAGCAGCAATTTCATACTGTGTGTCCAGCCTTGAAGGAACGGCAGCTGTGAAGATGTTTGCTTTACCCAGAGAGAATTATCAGTCACTTTACAATGACTTTTAGGTCAGTGGGATTCATGAAAGAACATGTAATCTAATCTCTAACTCTCTTATTTTTCTTAGAACGATGCATGCTACAGTACATCAGATTCAGACCACCTCGTTTGGTCTCGGTCTGGTTCGGGTCAAACTGTAAAGTCTGAAAGTCCCGAGCAAACGAGGTGGCTGTGAAAGCACCCTGAGCTTTTTAGCTTTTGCTTCACATTAAACTGTAAATTCATTAACTCAATTCCTCATAGCCATTCTGGTGATGTGGTTCACAGAATAGTAATGTTGCTTTATGTTTTTTGATAATTTCAGTATTAAACTGTAAGGCATGCTTAAAGCAAAGTGTTTTTCCTTTTGAATTGCTGGCATTCGACAGTTTTCTCATACTTCTTGATTAAATCACTCGTACATTTTAAGACCAAACCTGTTCATTCAGAACAGCATGGGTCCTATTGTTAAGCTATTCTGCATGTTTTCAGTGAAAAACCTTGTGACTTAACGTACTCTATATAACCTGTCCAGCTTCAAATGGCAGACAAAGTGTAGGACATCTTCGGCAGAGAACAGGAGACCTCTGCGATGGACGGTTTAATTCATGATACGTGCCACGCGTTCATCAAACCAAACTTTCTCAGATTGTCTGGAGAACCGTAACTCTCAGAAGCAAATCATGAGCCAGAGCCAGGGCAGCAGAAATACAACCACGGATTTCTGGAAACAATAAGGAGACAAGAGGACGGGGACAAATGGCGCCACTGTCAAGAAGCGATAACAATTTACACCAACCGAGGGCTCAGGTTCACAACCGAAAGGAGAACCAAGCATGGAAGTAGGGGTGGTGCAAAACAATAGACTCTATGGAAAAATATAAAGCATCATTTGACAGAGCAAAAAAAACAACAAAAAAAAACGTACCATACGTGTCCTATCCTTCATGTTGCTTCTAATACATTTAACTGCATGTCGCATTAATGAATTATTTTAATGACCAACCACACCTAAAACATTATACACTGATAATGTTTAGAAAATACTTCATACTTTCATTTAGGGTTTATGATGAAAATATGGTTAAAGGCGTGGTTATGCACAAAAAACATGGTTGGTTAGAGTTGAGAAAAGATGATGGAAAAGGCTAAAATAAGAAACTCGCATGATGAACATTACAGGATTTAGCTTTGGTTTGGAACGGTACACAAACACTGGTCTCCTGTGCTTCCTCAGGTTTCTCCATATTCAACATCACCTTTAACACGGCTTTATTTGGTCATATGCTACTCTGCGTAGTTCCCTCCAAAATTACAACATAAAATGCCATCACTTGAATGCATCTTCAAGTTCATTCATCTACTGGCGCCAAGCTCACTTATTTACTGCAAGTTTGTTCCTCTGCTCTGTTTGTCTGTTTCCCGCAGGCCAATTTTCCACTCCACACACCCACACTCCTGCATCATCATGGTCCAACTCCCGGGAATGTCCACCAGCTCCACAGAAACACTAGTAACAATCATCCTTTTCTGCTAACTCGACGTTCAGAAATTGCAAAAGGCCTCTCTGTCCAAACTCAATTGCAGGTTTACCAAAGCTTTTATCGGCTACTCTCAGATAACAGTCAGCGCTCTTGTTTGGGTCGTCTATTTGCATTTTGTCAGCTGACTTTCTGCAGCGCTCCATTCATTTATTCCCTTCACTAGGTATTCCATTATATGTGTATTTGGCATCTCTTTGTTAAGTCATTAGCTGTTGGTGGTGGTAGTCATAATACACATTTTACATATAAAGCCATTGATCAGATAGATTTTTTTACTACAAACAGTTCAATGAGTTATGCTTAATATTCCCCAATTAAGCTAAATCCCTACACGAAGTCAGCGACAATGCAGTGGATATGTTTTCATCATGTAGCAGCTCAGGTCAAGACTGAAAACTAACCTAACTTTTTTTTTCAATTTTGTGCTTAGATTTGCTTTCATTTCTTTAAAATGATGTGTTTGTGCTGGCCTGATGTGGCAAAACAAATAACCTATTAAGCAAAGGTTTTTAAGAAAACTGTATCTCCTCAGACAATGTAATGCATATGCATCACCATGTGCATCAATGAAAAGACATCTGGCTACAGGAGCTGCTCGGCTCACACTTTGAGAGTTCGCCATGTAGTCGGGAACCTTTTTAACGCATTTTGTAAGTGGCAGTCATCTTTGGCAGACAACATTGCTTCCTGCACTACAATTTTTTGTGGGTTTTTTTGAGCATAATGAATTCATATGTGAAAAGAGAGAAATGCGTTGTGGCTGGGATTTGGTCACTTTTTAGTTCAGGGGATATTAACTCCACACTCAGACATAGTAGGTGATGATAATGTGCCTTAATGCTGGATGACCTGCTGTAAAACAGAAAAAAAAAGAAGAGGAAGTCTGTTCAAAGTGGCTGTAGAGACATGGCGGTGCAACGTGCCTTACCTGAAGTCATATTTCCAGGCGATTTTACACTAATGACAACATAATTATGAATATTATATTCTATTTATGCAATTAGATCCTCCTAAATGTCTGTAAACCGTACAAAGTGGACCTTTAATGGAAGCAGTTTTCAACATTCCAGTTCATCTTCACACGTCCTCTGTAGTGAATGCACCAGTTAAAACATGAAGATTCTGACAGGTCCAATTCCCACGACTCTCCACACGGGAGATGCTGACAGCTGTCACTTACCATCAGCTGACATCTGGGAGAGGAGCCGCCGGGTTACAGGAGGAGCTGCTCACGGGAAGGTTACGGCGGAGGTTCAAACCCTGAGTCCGGCTTCAAAAACTAAAAAATACATTAAAAAATATCAGTGAACAATCTTACCATCTACCTTCACGGTGCCCTTGAGCAAGCCTTTCAGCTCATTACTGTAGTTACTCCAGCAGACTAACGGGGAACCAGCTCCCAGTGGTGGTACACTGGTTGTACTGGGTAGGAAATTACTGGTAAAGCCTTTTCCGTGGAGAAATAAAGGCAGCGCAGACTCAAAGGATGTCAGTATGAAAGTTTATGCAAAACACCTAGCAAAGTAGATAAATTGCAAAGAAAGGTAATGAGAGCGACAGACAGGAACAGTGTGAGGAGCCACTGTATGATGTAAATCAACATGACTGAGCCCAGCAAAGCTGTTTTAATGAAGGTGAAAAAGCTCCACTCGCTGCAAATTAAAGCAAGAGAACAACGATGTGTTCATCTAAAATCTGCTGTGGGATTTTCCCGTGTATCTGATAAACCGTCTCCCTTTAAACAACGTTCCGGGGAACAATTTGAAATTGAAATCAGTGTTCCCAGGAAAGCCTGATTTATGTAGCATTCCCATACACATACACACCTCTGCAACTACAAATACATAACTGACGGTGCTATAATTTACACCTGCCTCACATAACTCAGAGCAGCGTCGGTGCAGAGGGATTCATGCCCTTCAGGAGGATGTGCACGTTTGTGTGCGAGTGTAAATTGAAGAGAGGGTGAGTGAAGTAAACGCGCAGGAAAAGAGGAAGATTAAGATGACGAACCTCATAGCAGAAAAAAGGGATTTGATTACATGCGAGCTGACAGTCAAGGTACAAATTGCGCCACTAAGGAAGTGAAGCATGGTTATGTGTGTCATCTAGAGTTACATACGTCAGCGTCGCACATTAACACAGGTGACTTTGAGGGAAATGTTTACGACGGAATAATGCGCAGGAGACTCACAAGCTAAAGAGGATCACGAGCCAGGTTAAAATGCTGAAGAGGCCGACGATCGTGTTTATTCGGCTTCTACCGAGAAATTCAAGAAAACACAGTGTAGCCACATGTATTTCTGCACTTTAACAGTCAGTTCCATGTGATTCAGGGAGTCAAAGGCCGCAGTCTGGTTTGATCATTCATGTCACGTTTTATTACAAGAACTTGACTCGAGCACAAATGCTATGAATTAAAAATGATGTATTTTTAAATAAAGTCCACTGCTGATGTTTCAGTCAAAGTCTGACCAATCTATAGTAAACAAACCATGAAGCAGCCAATTAAATAGTACACTTGGAAATGCAGAAAGACTAAAGATAATATGTGGAATTATTACATCCCGATTCAAGATTCTGCAGTTATTAACAGAAGCCGGATTGAAATATTGAGCCCGTTCTCACTCCCAATTCGTCACATGTTGCTGCTTGGTCATGAGCCATCGGTTTCCAACACCCGGGTCAACTGGCAACGCTCAGGGGACCAGATAGAAGTCGACGGAACTTGGAGCTGAGAACATCTAATTTACAGCTGTGATGACAATAGATGCCTCTTGTGTCTGAAGCTGTAATGGAGATCTTTATATATGGAATCTGCTGCTCCTGAAGTCAGGAACAAGACGGGGACTGGAACGATGTTAATCAAAGAGCCAGGAAGAAGATGGCGGATCTGGAGATGAAGCGGAGCATCAGACAGAAGCAGGACGGGGAAGTCCATCACTGCTCACCAGACAGGGAGGGTGATTGGTGAAAATCTGGAAGCTAGCGGGACAGGAAGGGTAGGACGGCAGCAGAGCAGACGATCCGGGTACGGAACGAACTGGAGATCACTCGATACGCAGGTGAGTAGATCAACCACACAAGTACACCTGGTGTGGATCAGATGAAAAGAAATTCACTCGGCGAGGGTCACTCAGCGTTGTCGACAGAAAAGGCAGGGAAACAAGTCAGGAACAAAGTACGTAATCAGGAGGGAAGCTGGTGAAGGTCCTGGAGTTTAGCCACAGTGAGTTCTAGTTTATACATTTAATTTAATGCGCTGAGACAAAACAATCTGGCCTACATGTGAAACAGTAGCTTCAGTCGCAATAGTATCAGTGAACATCCAGTAATTATGCACAGATAATACTGTGAGGTAGGTACAGATCGACACACAGCCAGGGGAGAGAGAAGTCAGAAGTCATAAGAGGTTACATACAGTGAGTTCATTTTACAGTTTCACCTCAGAGGTCTGCGCTCTCTGACTGCTCTTCTAGTTTCTACAGTTTTAAATCAACCACTGCCTTCAGGACCTTAAGATATACAGCAACTATTAGTAATTTATTAGTACATTCCAGAACACCAGACGGTAATCATCAGAAACCACAACACATTTCTGTTGAGCAGAGTGCTCAATATATATTACTTCAGCTGTGCAAAGGAGTCAGCATAGATAACGAAAGCTCTAACTGGCTATTTCATCAAGACATAAAACCTGAAGGTGGGCCATTAACTGCCTTTGTGGACAGGAAAAATGTTAGTTTGGCATTTCACTGTTGATTGTATTCCATTTCATATGAGTTGCATATAAGAAAACACACACACACGCCACACGCCGCGGATACTGGCTGTAAAACATCACTGAACCTCATTGTCACCATGAACGAAAGTGTTTGTATATGTATCAAAAATTGCTTAATGATTGATTAATCAAAGCAATGTAAAGAGCACAATATTCTCACTGTGTCAGTGGTTGAATTTGAGTCATTATAGTGTAAAATGAAGCAGAAACTGAAGCGGAACATCATCCACATCTGGTACATGAGCCTCTGCAATGATAACGAAGCACAACAAAGACAATCCAACCGTGAGGCTTGGAAACAGCAGCACATGATGCGATGGAGCCAAGATGAGCTTAGCTGGCTTATATTAAACTAAGAATGAAGGAGGTTTTCATGTAGAGCACAAAACAATCCTGTTTGGATGTCATCAACCAGCATTTTTATAATTGGCTGTTTTAAGTGATTCTTGAGTAATGTCAAAAGCAGTAAAGTAAAATGTGGAGTTGAGTAGTATTTCTATGGCTTACTAGCTGTGTATGTGAAACCATCACAGATATGGGGGCTGCCATCTTTCTTCTATCTCGTTACTCAGTGCAGCCCATTGATCACAGTCGACCAGTCACTTGCAGTGTTTTGTAGGTTGATCAAAAATTATTAGATTACCCCTCGTGTCTGAAAGTCACACATCAAATAGTTAAGCATTTAAAAACAAAACATTTTCATTATACACGTTCGGACCCACTCAGAACCGGTTCCGACCCACTTCTGGG
>JAPQRN010011539.1:21323-40159 GCA_037367275.1 Coranthus polyacanthus | reverse complement strand
GAGGAGGTCAAACCGAGGAGGTCAAACCGAGGAGGTCAAACCGAGGAGGTGATCGGTGCCTGTGACTTGTTTGTCGGTTTGTCCGTCAGCAGAATCGCACAAAAAAATGACAGCACTGAATTAAAAATGAAAGGGAAAGGCATGATCCAAGGAGTAGATGCAGATCTTTTTATTTTAATATTTATCATTTAGATCTTATTCTGTTTCTTAATGTCAGAACAGTATTTAGCTTGAATAATGTTAGATTATTAATATTTTTCTTCAGGACTGTGAGTCTTCATTTACCATTTTGTTTCCCAAGTACATGTATTTTGTACTTTACCTTTTATTTATTTATACTTACTTCTGTGACGCTTCATAATACTTCCCCATCACCCCCTATATTCACTTATTCGTCCTCTAGTGAAAGGAGTTTGACTGCGTTTGATTATAATAGCAGTCATTCATGCCCTCAACACTCCCTATTATAATGTCACATGAGTTATTTAGAAACAACACCTTTCATAAAGGTGACAATCTGAACATAAATGACGATGATGAAATTGACTTAAAGTGGCCAAAATCACCATTAAAAACCATGCGTTTGATGTGTAGATTTCTCACGTGGAGGGTACGGGGTTTATACTGCGACTGGCCGGCGTGGTCTGGGTTTTCCGTAGGTTTCCAGGCCTTGGATTTGGGGGTCCTACCACATGACCCCCAGTCGGAACCACAGCCACATTGGTTGCCTTAGTTTTAGATGCCTTAGATTTCATCATTGTTTTTTAAAGTCTCATCTTTTTCTGTTACTTGTTGTTCTAATCTCTTTTTGAATGGTGCTATATACAGTATATATATATATAAAGCCTAAGAAGTTTAAAAGACTTGAGGAGAGAAGAACGGTGCCTGAAGATGAACAGGTCACATGTTTTCACAGTGATCACGTTAGCGTCCCTGAGATCATTTTGAGCTCGATAAACCACACTGGAAACGAGTCAGCAGAAGTCTAAAAAGTACCGCTCAGGAAAACTGCTGAGTCACATTACACATAACTTACTCTATGAAAAGAAATAAAGTTGACACTGGGCGTTTAAGCTCCTGTCATTCTAAGTGTTGGAGACTAAAACGCATGCAGAGGTTATTTGTCTGGGTCCATCGACTAAATCCAAATAAAGACACAATGAATACGTTGTTTAAGGGACTTAGACACAAACCATTCTTCTGGAACTAATTAAGTACAAAGTTCAAGAGATAAAAACATTTAAATATTCTGCTGCTTATAAAAACCAGGGCAAAGTATGACTTTATTTTCACTCATTTGCATTTAATGTTGTGTCTGTTATAGGTAAGAAATTACACAGTAGTTACAAATCACGTATAGTCCAATAATAGTTTAATTATGCACATAACCTTTATGAAGAAGAAGAGGCATTTATTGACAAAATAAACTGCCACAGAAGTTCCCATTGAATTCGTAGCAGAAGAAGAATGAGGAAGAACAGGATGATTTCATTAAAAGAGCGACAGTCAAACAGTGGAAAACGATGTGGAAATTATGATAAAAAGTGTTATTTCTGTTTTCATACAAGTGAAGGGAGACGATTATCACAATTATGTAAAATAATCGCCATTATTTCAAATATTTGCGATATGACGATGATGCAATAATTGTGACAGGCCTCAACATATAAAACTCAATATTAAAGTCATGTCAGTGGTATCAGAATGGACAACCACTTCTCCAATCAATCTGATATGGACACATTACACTTACAAATGGAATAGTTTCACGTCCCGTCAGGAAACGGCAGTAAATTCAAACCTCAGCAGGATCCCGTACAGTACCAGGTGTTGTTTTTTTTTCCAAACGCAATCATTCACAGCAGTTTCTCCTTTTCCTTGGGTCACAGAGACACCAAACTGTGGAATGGGTAAATATTTATAGCACAACTTTGAGCATAATCTGTTTGTACTGTCCCAACAAGGCGTGTTTATTCTGGAAAGTGCAGCGATGCAGGCACTCGCTGAGAAATCTGCCTCATTTTTGACACCGTTTCTTAGGTAGAGGGCCAAACAGAGTGCGGTAGTTCTTAACCTGCCTGTCTAGCTGTCTCCAGCTGCCTGGGTTGTGTACTCAGAGCTCAGGAAGATCCTCTTAACTTTATGCTTTTTTATCTCGTAGTAAAAAAGTAACAAGGACAGGAAAAAATATGATATAATGGAGCCATAAACTTAAACTCTCTCTCTCTCTCATTCTGTCACATGTGGACACACATGCAGACACGGGTCAGGGTTTAATGCACTTTGACGTCGGTGCCAACGTGAATCATAAACGTGGACAGTGGTCGTCTGAACCCACGTCAAGATGCCCCGGTGGTAACTTGTGGTTGAACGGACGCAAATCAAAGTGAACAGAGTGAGATTTTAACAAGGCGTAACCATACAAAACAAACTGTTTGTGTCAGCTGATTATTTGTAAGGTTGAGGAAGCGGGTCTTCCAGATTTCATCAGAGATGCCTGATGAATGTTAAAGAGGCAGAGCGGGACCCAGGCTGCTCCGGAAGCGGAGCGCTGCCGTCGTAATGACTTCTCCAGGGTCCTCCCTTAAACAAGTCAGCCGTCAGTTTGTGGCGAGAGATGGATGGAGGAAAGTCTCTCTGCAACAGGACAAAGTATCGTTTGTTTTTGAGCAAATTAGTTTTTTAATCAAAACATCAGGGCCAGAAAGCAAAAGAACTTTCTCCGCTACATGTTAGCTGAGGATTGTTTTACAGTTTATCACCTTCACACATTCACACGCACCAATGAAGACGTCGCTTGAAGCAGCAGGGGTTCAGAGTCCTGCTCAAGGACTGTTTTTTGCAGCATTTGCAGCGGTGTCAATGTGTATTATTTGTTAAAAAACCATTTTAAATGAAAGCACCACTGATGGGCAGAGACTGGAGAAACATATTCACACTGAACATATTTCAACAAACCGGTTGCATTTCTAACTTTTGTCGTATACAAAAAGTCTCCAGAGGATGCTCTAATCTTGATGCGATTTAGGCAAAAACTTTATGAATCAAATTAATTTCATATACTGCCCCAGCCCTAATAGATATACTTTACTTTTTCAGTTATTTCTACTGATCATGTTCTGCGACCTTTACTCATCGGCCTCTATATTCACCTCTTTCTCGTCCAGTGAAAGGAGTTTTGTCTGCGTTTGGTTATTATAGCTGCCATTCACGTCCTCGAGACTCTTTGATAACTTCCTTAAAAACAAACTCATCATAAAGGTGACGACCTGACCGTAAATCAACCTGATGAAATTTACTTATAAAGACCAAAATCACCATTGAAAAAAATGTATTGGACGGAAGGGTGCGGGGTTTATCCTGCAACAAGCCATCGGGGGATATTTCGACCCAACTTTTAGACTTCTGCTACAGTACACAAGTAATTGCACAAACAATTTCAAAGACTTAAGAGCTTGGTAAATTTAGACCAGAAGGTCCAACATCAATAGGAATAATTCTCTGGATAGAGTGACATGAAAGATCACATTTTGAAAAAGATTTTCATGTGAAAACCTGTTAATAATATGTATTTTTCTTTAGAAATCTAATGAATTCTACACCCCCATATATGTCTCCGACCCGGACTTGTCAATAGAAAGACGCTGCTGATGGGAAATATCAAGACATTGATCTAAAACCGGTAACTAACATGTTCAGTTGGCTGCAAAATGCCAGTCCTCGTAGATTCCTTTCACATCTCAGTGTCAGTTAAATGTATAACATTGAAATGTTGCAGCAGATCCTCTCCCTTTCTAATTAGGCTACAATTACACAAGTGTTGTAATTGAAAGTGTCACTAATGTTTCTAATGTGAATACAGTCACTATTTCAAATGTAATGAGTGACAGTCTTTTTGAGTCTTTTTCTGAATGTGCTCACTGGAAATACTCCAAATACGAGTCGATGGCGCCGCTAAAAGCATTGGGCTTTCAGAGGCCTGACCTTTAGATTGGTGCTTGTGAGCAACAACAAATACATACAAGTGCCATCATGGTGTGTGAATACACTCATGCATCCACACTGCCAGAAGATGATTTATGGCCCGGGGCTGCCTGCTGTAAAATGTGTAGCAAATTTCACTGAAAGCAACGCGTTGGCCCAGAACCCAAACACCATTTTTGTGTGGCGGGAAGCGTGGCGTAATGAGGAGTGAAAGCTGATAAGAAGGCGCAATATTGGAGAGTCTTTTTCATAATGACAGCTGGGAATTCGAGAAAGATTGGTAGAATGTGACAGCACATAAAAAAAAAAAAGGAAAAACAACCAAAATAGCAGTTTATTCGCCTCCCTGCCTTTACAGCCACAAATGTAAACCTCATTGAAGAAATCAAAGCAGCAACAGCAAGATCTGTTAAGAAATTCACATGTATCAATTGTTTTTAGCTTCAGCATTTGAACCAGAAATCATACAGTCGCGTCCTGTTTTAAGGCTCCAAGTTTTGGGGTGCAAAGGAGAGAATATTATATGTGGATCTAAAAGATTGTAAATGATACCGGACGAGAGGAAGCGAGGGAAGTGGAAATGGATAGCGTGCAAATGATATTAAATCTTATGTTACGTGGTGTAAAAGAAACATGAGAGGACTGGAATTGACTTGACAATAAATAAAAAGAAGGCTGCGGCTGTAGAGTTGAATGTAACCACAAAGGAGAAACACAGGGGAGTACAAGATGATGGGAGCAGAGGAAGGTCGAGAAAAAGGTGTGAAGAGAAAAACCGAGCGGTGACAAAAGAAGTGCAGAGGCTGAGGTCATTGATGGACTATTAGTGAAGAGGAGAGACGAGGTGAGAGGCACAGACTGTACGGGCAGTGAGAACCTCCGTTTACCTGTCAAAGAACACACCTAGTTTTACAGCCGTGTGAACTCAGCCGCGGTCATGAACGCATCTCATTGACCTGAACTCCACACTTGCGAAAACGTTAAGACACTGTTAGAAGGTGAACGTAACCTGTGGACGATCCCGAGGGCAGCGTTACTACATTTGCATAATGATAGAGACACGCTGCACAAACACATTAGCACTGACCTCCTGAAAGTGAGACTATTAGCAGCAATACTTGATTAAATTAAATTATCCTTTTCCCTTAAAAAAAAAAAAAAAAAAAGGAGAACAGGAGGAGAACGCTTGAGCCGGCCCCAAATACTCAACCAAAGCTTATTCAATGAGAAGAAGAAGAAGAGTCTTTGTCGACCAAGTTTTGGTCGGACGGTGACAAGTTAGAATGAATAGAAACGGTGACACTCAATCACGCAGTCAGTCGTGGACAGGTGTTGTCATTTCCATGGCTGGTTATTGATTCGTTACATAAGTTGGGAAGGAAATCCAAAGTGTGAGACCATTCTGTGAGGGTAAAGGACGAATCCATGGTTTTTCAAGTGAATCCCAGTGAGCTGTTGCTGAGCAGCATCAAGAAACAGCTCCGTGATCGTTCATGAATGAAATTTGAAAACCTTAAGCCATCACTGCCTAAATAATGAAAATGAAGCAAAATTGGACGTAACAATATTTTTAATTTCACACATTAATGATTACATGATTTAAAAAAAAAAAAATATATATATATATATATATTATTCAGAGCATATCGTGTCCGGGTGGATCTTGAATCTAAAACGCATCTTGTTGCCCTTAACTTGAAGATTTCACCATCTTTTCATGATGAAATAACAGGTGAGTTCAGAGTCTTTGCAGGAGACATATAACCCACAGGTATCCACAGGGACAGTGTTTCTGCTTGGTGAAACCTTCCTAATCGGGGGTTAAATTCATGTCAATTTTTAGCCAATTTTAATCAGCATTTTCATAGCATGAGTCAGCAGTAAGCTAAGTTTCTGTGAACAGAAGTATTCTTTCTCCATTTTCTTCTGCCATTATAGTTTTTCACACGATGCACCTGACGTATGATCCCTTACTGTAATGGAAAACAGAGCAGATACACCACACGGTCACCTAGCACAGTGATACAAAGACATACAGCCATTCCAACACAGACACACAGAGACTGTAAACCTTTGTGTCCCGGGGTGAGAAGCTACATTTACTCAGTGAGGGTTCTGAGCTGAAACAGTTGACGATCTGCTGCCCTGAGGGAAATTCACCGCCGGCTCCCCTTCTAGACTGCAGCAGAGATTAATGCCTGTGTGCGTTGAGCAGCTGTGTGCGACTGTGATCATCACACCGGAGCACGACTTTGTGTGTGTTTTGTTTGGAGCGTGATGGGTGGTGACTCACATGTGATCCTTGAGCTTTTCACAGAAGCAGACAGCTTAAAGCGGTGGCCTCTTGGAAAAGAGGAGGCGTGTGTTTTTAACCTGCATCCATCATCCTGCCTTGTCGCCTCGTCAAACCGGCAGCTATGGACTGGCTTCGTATTCTTGTCATCTTCCTCCCACACCTCCGCTTCCCTCTAACTCCTCCACCTCCATCTCTTTCTTTCATTGACCCGTGAATCGTGTCTGTTCCCCTTCTCTCCCGTGCTCTCCACCTCTTGCTTGCCTTCACCGATTCAAGCTCGATCATCAATTGGTGGCTGGCGGCTCACATTCAGTTTAGAGTTTAAACTTTCATTCTCACTCACTTACCTAGGAGGCAAAGTCAAATTACAGTCATTACCTTGCTGTTTCTCCACAGGCTCACTCACTCCCAGCCTTCCTCCTCTCTTCTCTCTTGCGGGGGGGTCCAGAAACCGTGGTGTGCCAGTCTATTCCTTTACCTCTGGATGAAATTAAGAGACCATTATTTCTATGTTGTTGAGTAGAATTAACATTTATTCTTGAAACTACTGTCAATTCTACCGCATTCCAATATTGTTATTTTGAGCATTTATTTGCAGAAAATTACAATATTCATTTTTAAACAATGTTTTAAAGACACTAGGGAACTCTGAATCAAAACTTGTACTTGATGATATTGTGATCTATAGCATCATGGGAATTGTTGTTTTCACCACCACTGCAGATGGAAATTTGTCCGACGTGACAGGGCTCTCCCTGAGAGAGAGAGAGAGAGAGAGGGTGAGGAGCTCTGTTAACATCGACAGGAGCCAGTTGAGGTGGTTTGGGCATCTGGTCAGGATGTCTCCTGACAGGTGTTATGGGCATGTCCAACCAGGAGGAGGCCGCGGGGCAGACCCGGGACACGCTGAAGGGATACATCTCTTGGCTGGCCTTGGAACGCCTCGGTGTCCCCCCCTGGAGGAGCTGGAGGAGGTGGCTGGGGAGAGGGAAGTCTGGGCTTCTCTGCTTAGGCTGCTGCCCCTGTGACCCAGACCTGCATAAGTGCCAGAAAATGGATGCATGGAAAAAATATTTTAGAAAAATCCGAAATGACGCTGCGTCGAGGTCACGTGATGATCCCGATTCCACAGACCTGATCCATGCAGGACTTTTTAGTAAGTTAGTAGTTAGTCAGCTCAGCTTTGTCCATCCATCTTCCTCTTGATAACGTTCCTGATGCTTTGATGATTTCGGGTTTGGACATTTGAAGTAGTGTCTTCATTTTTTCCAGAGCTGTTTGTTGGAAGGTTGGATTCAATTCGAGTTGCTTATTGTCATAACCTCCACCTCTGTGTGACCCTCTTGGTTGCTTTTAGCCTGCATCTCTAAACATACTCTGAGGACAAGTTGCTTTAGAGCATCTGTTGCTATGCGACTAAAACCTCATTTACCAACATTTACCAGTTTTCTAGTTTTGACACTTTCTCTGTGTTCATGCGCTTAACTAGAGATTCAGGAGTGCAATTACAATTAACATGGACATGTTTTTCTCTCCCCGTAGGAGAGTGTAGAATCCAAGAAAGGACATTTTGTACTTAAATTTCAGTGTAGACGGGATTGAATGTGTCTTGGATGTATTTTACTCTTGGAAAGAGAGCAGCCACAGGAGGCCGGCACTTTCTAAATAGGCTGTTTACAGCTGTTATGTGACTCTTTTGCCTAAACCTGCTAAACCGAAAACACTATTTGTTCAGTGATCAAAATGGATGGACATGGTACCAGTGAGACACTTTCTAAATAGACTGTGGGACAAAAAGAACTGATGGTATATTGAAAGGGTTTTGAAGGATAATAATAAACAAGCTGCATACAAGTAAGGCTTCTTAAATCAGTTTGCAGAAATTTTTTGGAGGTTATTTTCAAGATCAAGACATTAAAGCAACATTTAGAACTTTGATCTAAACCACTTTGCTGGAGTCTGGCGTCCAATCAACCACACCTTTTTGCCTCATTTTGTCTTAGCTGTCTGTTTTGGGGAGATTTTTTCTCAAACTATTTCCTTGAAGTAATTCGGTCCGCACTTATTGTAGGTCTACACGAATAAAGGAAGCCACGCTTTGATCAGTCACGTGTTCATCAAACATTTTTGGCCAGCTTTTCTATCTTCCAATTGTACTTAGGTGTTTGTGCTGTGCTGTCCAATATGCTAATGGCTGAGGGGTGAATGTTCGTTGAAGTTTGTCAGAAGTATTGTGGGTTTGTGCGTGTGCTGCTGGCTCAGTGAAGGATGAAACAAAGCCGACGCTCTGTGGGGGTTTGGCAGTTTATAAGTTTGACACAGTAGGAGTCATCTGCTGGTGTCTGTGTGATGTTTGACTCTGTGGGAGGTATTCTATAGCTGACTCAAAACTTGGTTTGTTTCACTTGTTTACAGTGAAGCCAAAGTTCTTATTTATTGTTTTCTTTATCCTGTGGACACACACAGACCGTGAATCAATTCGTAGATTACATGTTGTAATTTAATTTCTTGTTTTTCCCATGTGGGATCATTTTCAGTAAATGTTAGTGTCAACTAATTTCAGGCCACGAGCTACATGCTTAAATAAGGCTCTGTCTTTATTAATAACTGGAAAAACATATTTAAAATGATCTACATTATGAACTAAGAAATCTGTTGCATTCATTGGAGCGCTGGAAATGTGGAAATGTTTTTAACTGTGCAAAATCAGTCTTGGGTGCAATGGAATTGGGCTGCATCGACAACTGTACACCTGACAAGTTCCGCAAAGAGGTGCATTACTGAATGCTGAGTGATGTGAATCGATGTGGAAAAAGCAGCTTTCATGGAGACATTTCATACTCGGAGCTGGCAAAAATTAGACACCTGTGTATTCCTCAGACTTTAAAAAAACCATAAAACCAATGCAGGTGTTCTGACGTGTTCAGGTGTCACTTCAGAGGAAGTGAACGCTGGGGTCGGAATTGTGTGACTGGTTCAGAGTCTTTCTGCTCTTTCCAGGAGTCTACGTTGTTTTATTGTTACCACGGTGACGTTACATTAACTTTTACACATGATGATGATACTTTCCCAACGTTAAAGAGTTTCTGGATGACTCCCACACAGTCATGTTATACTTCTAAAATGTAAATACTTTGAGTACTTTGCAGTCTATGGCATAATCCTGGATTATCCATCACCCTGTCTGTTGAGGGGAAAAAAACACTGCGTCAATATACATGAATAGAGAAATGTTTATCAGTGCAGGGTTTCCCCAACTATTATAAGTCACTTTTGGCAGCATCTACACCAAATGAATGTAGAATCAATGTGCAGAAGAGCATCGATCAAACCAACTGACTGTTCCTAGATCTAATGGTTGTAGTTGGTCCCCACTGGACTCCTTTAGCAAGTTTTTGTTTTTAAGCTTACCTGCTCTAGCTTTTCCACCTTACATACATGGTAATAATGATCTAAAATGATGTGACATTACATAGTTTTTATTGAAAAACCTAAGATTTTCTCACATGGACTCAAAACCTCCCACCTGTGTGACTAGTCTTCCACTAACACTGTTATAATATAGAATTCTGTGAAATTGAATGCACTGTATTTAGTCGAATAACATCAGGCTTTGTTGGGAGAGGACCTGCAAAACACCTAAACCCCCCTTAAACCTAGGGAAAACCCTGACAGTGCTTTGCTGAAATGTATAATATAACATTTTTTTTCTTGCAAATGTCATTTATAAATGAAACTATTGGCTGGATAACAATGTGTCTCCATATTTATGCATTCTAATATAATATATGCCACACTTATGCGGATATTTTGCCAAACGGATGGTTTTCTCTGCGTTTGGGCCTCGCTTAGAAAAATATCCGTATTAGTGTGGATGAGCCATGGATGTCTTTAACAAAAGAGGTGGGGAACTGTATAACTCATAATGTACATATCAATGGTGACAATCATTGGTCATTACTGTCAAGTTGCAGATAAAATATGTCTCATGAATCAATTAAAGCCTTTAATACATAGAATCAATCATAACAACCTTTATAGCATGTGTAATTTTCATATTTTACACTGTGCTGGAGATAAATAACAGACTAAAGTGGTCTTGTCAAAGCTCAAAGCTGAACTTTGTTTAAAAGCAGGTCAGTGATTTCCATAATTAGCATCTATGAGAGCATTAGCCTCAAAAGAGACAGATCTGATGCATGTATAAAGATTTAATGAAGCTCCAAAGGATAGACGGGGAGGAAACGTTTAAAGAGTACGCGGACAATATTTGGAAAGGTAAACTGACGTGGACATATAATGGAACCGGATTTAATGTAGTAAAACCTGCAGCAGTAAGTTTAAATTATTCCTTGGCCTTGTCCTTTATGTTCCATTACCTTTATTAGGATTTCAAATTGCATCATATTGTAATAGTGAGAAAGAATTGAGCTCATCGTATCGTAACGCTTTTACATCAACAGAACAAACTGTTAAACTCGGCAGAGCTCCTTCAGTTGTCCTTCCCTAAGACTTTAATCCAGGAAAACATTTGAAGCATGTCAGCCAACTCCTGTAAAGCCCCTTTTTGGAGGTGTCATGTTTGCTTTGCTGTTTTTTTTCTTTCTGGAGTGTAGTCTTTCATTGACTACACTCGCTCTTGAAAATACTGGAGTCAGAGTGGCGGCGTGTGAAGAAGTGGCATCCATGGGATTGTGGATAACAGGCTTTGATCTAAATCACCAACATGCTGCTACAAACTACCCACACTTCAACCACAACTGGCCAGTGTGACTGCCTCACTCGTGACTGCCTCACCCTCCTGCTGAGAAAGTTATCTGTGTCTCCTTACAGCGTCGGAGCAGAAACACAACATTCTGCTGTGTGCATCCCTTAGATACAAGTGAGTGGATGCAGAAGAGGTGCTTGTGTGTGGGGTTGTGTTTCTGTTTCTGTGTGAAATAGCTGGCAGTTCTTTGGTTGGAAACAAGTTTACTTTATAGCAGTTATTTCTAGTTCAGGTTCACAGCACCTAAGTACAAGCACAGAACTGGATTTGTGGATGAAATTCACTTACTTACTCTTCTTTTTTTTCTCCCTCCGGACGGTATAACCTGTCCTTTCACTAAATTAGGGATTTGGGGAGATCAAAACACATCTGTTTCCAGTCCCTGTAGCTTTAGCTGAAGACAATCCACTAATCTGTTTAAATGTAATTTAACAACATGAAAGCGTGAGACACCATCATATATTATTGGTGTGAACACATTGTTGGATCAAAACATGACAATACACTTTCTATTATTTGTATGAACAGTAGATCAAATATGTATTTGTATTATGAAAAGCGTCAGGGAATTCAGCTCCACAGCTCTGTGCAGTTTCAGCTGCTTGTAGCTCATTACTTTGGTTTTATAACACACTTTTAGGCTCTCTCATTAACCTCATTTTGAGCGGTTGTTTTCAGGAAACAAGCTCCTCTGTATTCTGCCTTCGCAATCACAGACAAAGTTAGGGACTCTCAGGTGAAGACATTTAAATATCCCTCAGCTTAAGAACCACATATTTTTGTGAGGATATTTTCGGGGAGCTGAACCAAAGGGTTGAACCGTCGCTTGGATGGGACCAAATTACCTGGTTCGTTTTCTCAACAGCTTAGCAGCCAGAAGTCTTAGTTTTAGGATGGTTGCTGAGCATCATGTTCTACTTTTTCATTTTTCATCATTTTATGTCATTACCTCCCCAAGGCGATTATGGTTTTTGAAGTAAAAAGGAACAGAAAAAGAATGCAGTCGCTGGCCTTATATGACAAAGGAATAAAATGCTCCAAGAAATCTAAAAAATACAATCGTGATTCTGAATATTTTCTCCATTTTGTTATCATTGTCAGACCGCTACATGTCGCTGACCTGTTGTGAAGTCTGGCCCCGCCCTGGTCGACAGTGAGTCTTTAAGCTGACAGAGCGTCATAATTAACTAAATATCTAAAACTGCATTTTAGCAACTTAAATGCAAAATATGTCTCATTTTCCTAAAAAAGAAACAGAGAAAAACAACATATATATGGATAATAATCCTCCTCATAGGGTGGTGTATTTACCTGTAGAGACCTTGCCTTCTGCCTGTATTTTCTATTTTCGTCTTGTTTTGCTGTTTCTGGGCGTCAACCTTTAGGCAGTGGGTTTGTATCTCCAGCCAATAACAGCAGCGTGTGCGGATGAAAAAATAATGAAATGAAGCAACTTCAGTTCATTCCGCTCGTCTCACTCACTGCACTGCAGTACAGCCTGTGCTTTGGCTCTCCTCCCTCTAGAACATTCCCATGGGGTTATACAGTGATGTGGGTGTGTTTATGTGTGTTTTAGAACATAACCGCTGTGAAACCATCAGAAAATAACATGTTATTTTTCCATTTCACAGCTTTCTTTCCTTGAAAATGCCACTTACTGTACTCATTGACTGTCTGGCTCACTTGACCATGATCCCTCCCTCGAGTGGAGAGGAGGGATGAAGTCTGAACAGTCTGTTTACAGAGAAAAAGAGGGAAATGTTGAAATGAATGTTGAAATTTGAACCTTTAAACAATCTTTAAAAGAAGTAACAACCAGATAAGATGTCCTGTCACTCATCTCTTAACTACTAAGGTCTAAAATTCTTAACAAAGATCAAAGAACTGTAGACTCACACACAACTACTATACACATTAACAATGATTAGCTTTCTTACACAAATGGCTTCATCAAGGTTGAAATAGAATGTCAGTTACTGTAACAAACAACCTGCTAATGTGAGAAGTAGTTCCACTATTACAGCTGAAAGGTCTGGAGAATGTGTGAGTGTGCTGGTGTCTATATGCATGTGTTTATGTGTGTTGGTGTCTATGTTGTGGCTCTCCATTCAACAACATTCATCTTGTGTTTGCTTCAGTCACCGGCATGTCGAACTCACATCTAAGCCCAGTGAAGACAAATGAACTCTGCATTTACTTCCACTCAGTCTAACTGATGAATGACCCGACAGACGGCTGTTGATTGATGGTTGATCAGGGGTTCTGGTATAGACGCATCCATTTCCAACGTCCCTTGCTGATGGCATGTTCTGTTCCAAGGCTGAACTTCAGGACAATGAAATGGGTCGCTGAAATTCAACTTTGAACACAGATCTGACCTCAAACACTTCTCCTGTGGTTTAACAAAGATGTGCAGAAAACACATAATAAACATAAAATAATAAACACTGTGACGTTTCAAATTAGAGGCTGCTACGTAATAGTTGCTTGTTGCACTTATTAACAAAACGGAAGAAGGTTTATTTTGTGCAAGAAGCCATACAGATACACATGTTTTAACTACATGCCTAGTTTGGGGTAATTGTCTCACACAAATTTACTTGGTGTGGAAAAACCTTTAGCTTACCCTTTAACATAGAAGTAGCACATTAGAAAAAGCTCCAAATAATAATTTTTGCAACCGTTTTGTTGCATTTTGAATGTCAGTGAACAACCACGGATGGATCGTTTTTGGAAGGCAATGATTAATGATCATTTAGGTTTGAGATGTTTTTTCTTACACTTAACAAATGTCATATATTCAGCCTAATTCTTCTGAAACTGTGTGCTCTGCGTCGCCCTGATCCCATTACATGCAGTCAGCTGCTCATCGCTGCTGTGGCCTCACACTGAGCAATCTGATGATACTTGTTGAGGGCAGTAACTGTCAGAATTACAGATTAGCTTTTTCCCCAGCATGCATCAGAGTCCCACTAATGGTTATGGTGTCATAAGTCTGTTCTTCTTAAATCTCTGGTACCGCCTACGTCTAAACTTCTTTTGTCCCTGCAGTCACATGTTCCTGAAAATGATCAGTCCGTTCTCTGTTCACTTATACTCTTTGAACAAAGTACGTCAGGCTGCTTATTCACATATGAGCTAAATCTGTTACGAGGAAGAGGATTTTTTTTTCACGTGATATCTCTGATCGTGTCTTGGCGCTTTGTTCATTTATGTAAAGCCTGCCCAGCTGCTTCGTTTCCTACTTAGCCCTCTTTGATGTAGACAAATGCACCAATCAGGGACACTTTTTCTAATTATCCTCTACTCAGTGTTCTGTCAGGTAGGACCTGCCCCTTCTTCTAGTAATGACACTGATGGTTGATTCAACTTGTTCTTTTTTGCTTTTCTGTTTATTTCAGACTGTCATTGCTGAAGACCAGGAGACGATCTGAGGACATTAAATCTGAGGTACAGGCATCACTTCTAGTGTCTCTGTGTTGAATGATATGCAAAAACAGTCATATTGAAATTATTTTACCAGATATTCCAGTTGTAATATGAGTCATGGTTATAGTGATTATAGTGGGAATGGTAATTAATGGTAAAAAAAAAACGACAATGGAAAAAATGAATCATGAACAAGAATGAGAATATGCTTTGCAGACCAGGGCATCTCTGAAGCACCACAATGCTTCATTTACAGGATATTCATATGCGGCCGTATTGTTTGGCCCTACTGTTGAGAAGAACAGGGGCCTGCTTTACACAGAGACACACTTCAGGACTGCATTTTGCCCCCCGTAATGGTCCAACATCAGAAGAGGTCTCGGAGGGACATCATGAACACATGCACTCTCACTGATACAGAAATAGGTTTATTCTGGTGGGTAAAGTGAACACCCCTACAGACTTAAAGATCATCAGGTCAGTTTGCACCATCGCCGGAGCGTTTATCTTTGTCAGTGTGTCCTTGGCCAACACACATGGAGCCCCTCTGCTCTGAGGGCGCTGATCCTGCAGTCCATTTGGTGACATTAATAATCTGCTCATGTGCTTTATTCAGCCCGACCTCACGATAGGAAAAACAACAGTACTATAGTCAGTTGTACTGACTGGTTCTGAAAAAGAGTAGATAGAATAACATCTGCAGGGTTTTCTCTAAGTTTCTGCAGGGCTGAGGTGCCGTGGTTCCTGTTGGAGGGTTGTGTGATTATGGAAAGAAAATTTGATGTTGTTTGAGGCAAAACTGTGCATTCAATTTCACATAATCTTAGATCATTATTGCATATTCCCTAAGTTTGTGGAAGACTTAGTCAAATGGGTGGGGGGGTCGAGGGTGAAAAATCTATTCTGTTACATCACCTTGGACCAACACCCAAAAAAGCTCCAAAAGCAAACTTGCTAAAGAAGTCCACTAGGAACCAACTACAATCATTAGATCTAGAAATTAGACGCTCCAACTGATTTAATGCTACATTTTCTAGGCTTTCTCTGCTTAGGTGCTACGTCAAAGCCTTATAATGGTAGGGAAAACCCTGACCTGGCGACGTAACGTGAACAACAACAGCAAAGAAAGACGAACACACAAATTCAAAGAGCTAAAAAAAAAACACAAACATAAAACACGTAAAAATCTGTAGCGCCATGGAAATATGATCGACAACTGATCCTCAGGGAGTAAAGTACAATCGCCAAAATGAAATAAGCAAGGATCTCACAGATTCCCCTTTCAAATGTCAAAAGCTGAAAATGCAAATGATTCATAATGACCCCCTGCCCTGCCAATAATAGATATGTAGAGGCTCTTTATACATTGATCTCTATAATTTTCTTTCTCCTTGAAGTGGTGACAGGATTTGTCACCTGCGCTGACAGGCCTTCTGTTGTGTCACATCCCCCGGTGCGACAGATGTGTGGATCAGCCCCCGGTGTGCCGCTCCCAGTAGGCGGCTGAGTGCCATTGATCTGTAGCTATTGAGCCACAGTTTCACTAATTAGTGAAGGTTTGAAACGCCACTGTCACTGGAAAAAAGACAGATACAGAGGAAGAGAAAAGTTACCCTAGAGGTTGGCAGAAAGAAAATGTTTGAGGCAAATACCATCTCACACTTGTAAACCATTTAAATCTCTTTCAAATAATAAAAGATGCTCTCGTGGACCGTAAAGACGTGGTAAACAGATGCATCAGAAATTCCACCGTGGGAGAAGTCGTGAAGAACATCTGGGACGGTTTCAAAACAGAATCCAGGACTCTGCCGCTAGAGAGCAGTGTTCGCATCCAGAATTCACAAGTTTTTAGGTTGAAGCAATCAATGCGCTTCGGTTAAGGTTAGGAAAAGATCACGGTGTGGTTTAAATATGAATAAATAAATTGTGAGTTATTTTAGTGGAGTTTTTCTGTATTAAACCAAGCCCTGGAATCTTTCCCTATCCTGAAGATAAAGTAAACTAAGCAACAATAAGATCTGAGATTTAATAGAACAGATCGATAATAAGTGCAGCAGCAACTTGAGTTTTGTTGAATATTGAGCTCAAATGCACGTGTGGAAACGTCTGCAGAATTGTTTATTAATTTCTGGGAGACACGGCTGAAAAGCGACATGAACAGTCAAAACGGCAATATTAAAAATGACATATATCTAGAAATGTTGATATGAAACATATTTTTGGTTCAGAAAAATTTGCTCCAATTTAAGTTGTTGTAACATAAAAAACAGATTTCATTGCACAAAAATAAGATACTGAGACAGCGAAACGCTGGTTAGTTTTACAGCAGGTTTATTATTTTTTATTAACTGATGTTTTAGGCAAAGACAACATCAGTCGAACTGGTTTAGTTTGTGATTTAGAGATGTTTAGAAAGTCTGGAGAGGCTGAGAATAAAAGTTATTTAGAAAGTTATTATGAAATGACAACCACGAAAAAAATGTGTGTTTGTGTATTACAGCAGTGAGAACAAGTAGTGACCAAACATTAACCTTATTATATATCAGTTGTTGGTTTTATTTTTATCTTCTTTATCAGGAGGTTTTTCAGTAAATTAACTAATCTAATTTGTAGGTTGTTCTATTCACGCATCATTTCCAGATTTGAAAAAAAGGCAACAGGACTGATTATCACTACTTGTGGAATTTGTCTGAAATAGGTGACTAGAAAATGTAAGTTAACTTCAAAAGGATAAACTTGTTTACTTACTGTAAGTTAAACTGATTTCATTAAATTCCAGGAAGTGATTACACAGTAAGAGATGCAAATCACTGACTGCGCTGCGTATAAACATACATTTACATATTTATGCAAACAGATGCGCAGAAGAACGAATTGAAGTATCTACAGCACACTTTGACAGTTACACAGTCCTGTCTGTACATCCCCACACACGTAACACACTTCTTCTTTGGCAGCAGGAAAAGCCAATGTGATTTTAACAAATCATCGAAAAGCCGGGGGACGAAAAACATAAAGATTTGAAGAGAAAGAACGGTGAGAAAAGATGTACTGAAAGAGGGAGAGAGGGCAATATGCTTGTTGTGTTGCAGACATCGTGCCAACGCAACCCAGAAAATTGCTTCATCTATATTTAGCAACAAAAGGCACGTACACACCCGCATTTACACTCACGCACTCACTCAACAGAGCAGTGATTTGCAGTAGCCCGTGATCAAAACAGCATGGTCAGCTGTATCTTTACACACACATATACTGTGGCTGCTTGTTGACAGTTAGGTCTGAAGTGGATTGTGCTCATTAGGTGGGGTTGCAGATTGGTTTCTATTTATAGACGGCAGGCAGCAGGCTCAGCAGCAGCAGCAGCAGCAGCATCATGGAGGTGTTTGAAGTAGCACAGGCCTCCAGTGGGCCATGCTAACGAGATGCATCCGGCGCTGATCGCTCTCCGAGCTGCGAGAGCTCCACTCTCATAGTTAGAGTATGAGTTAGTACGATCCGGGTCAGTTATTTATAGCATATTTTTATATTTGTCATGATATGGGGGCCATGATGCCTTACAGTATAGATACACTCACAGCTTTCTCCGTCTTCAACTAAATTTAAAGCTGCAGGAGAAAAAAAAACGGCAGAATTTGAAAATCCACACCTTCCTCGTGCAGCTCTCTCCTCTGGGTCCAAATCCACAGACTAAATATAAACACAGATAACCCGACGTCATTTCACGCCGTTATGGAAAAGTGAAGCTTCTTTTCCACGAGTCACGTCCAGGTCGCGTCAGGTCGCGTCTTACAGCTGTCAGTCACTTATTCAACCCTCCTACCTGCTTGAAAACAGCTGTGATTGGCCAAAATCTGGGTGTCACAGGGTAGATTTTCTACAGCCCGAAAATACCAGCAAGGAGTACATGCAGAAGACTGCTGTCTTCTCAGACCCCTTGAATTACAATATGCAGGAAGGTAATTATGGAATTTTTGCCCAATGATGCTAAAAAACCATCAAGCACTGCAGCTTTAAGTCCCTAAATGAATATGTTATTCTGTATTGACATAAATAGGCTTTTAAAATGGTGGAACCGACCTCAGGTCACGTACATCGTTCAGTCAAGTGGCACTAGCTAGCAGTGAGATGATGGAGGCTCTGAAGGAGAGGCTAATGACATGGCTGTCTGAGAGTCGGAGAGAGACTCGAAAAGCTCTCGAAGCGTAAGGCTGAGCCGAGGCCAACATGTCATTTTACAGAATAAAAACAAAGAGGTCAGAATGCAAAACAAATAATAAGAATGGCTCCTGTCAGTAGTTGTATTTTATGTATGGAGAGGACTAGATAAGTGGCTTCTTAAGCATGTGAAAATTGGTA
>JAPQRN010011539.1:1440-21223 GCA_037367275.1 Coranthus polyacanthus | reverse complement strand
AGTCAAAGCAAACGGTTGGCCATAATCTGCCAACTTGTTCTTGAGAAGTGGACGGTCACTGGTTACCGTATGTGTACCGAGCCCGTCACATGCTGCTGCTCGGTCATGATCCCTCGGAGTCCGTTTTCAATGCCCGTGTGACCTTATTTTTATGCTCCGGTACTTTGTGGAAACAGCACCTGTTACACCTCAAGCGTGATGATGTGATTATAACTCTGCCTTCTTCTGTCGAGGGGTGGGAGGTACAGCAGAAGAAGTGGCCTCAGATAATGTACACCAGCATATTTAACCACATTAGCGACTCCGTTACTATGCACAGTGAAGTGATGAACAAGTCCTATCAGAATTCAGTCACACTCAATTTGTGCTCGGCGAGTTATTTGGGGTTTATTTTATTCTCTCTCTACTTCTTGTGTTAAATAAAGTGTGTGGGGAAGATGCTGTGGCGATGATCGGTTACTGATGATCGTCACCTGTGTGGAGAGGCAGGGATGAGCCTGCTGCAATAAAAACCTATAAAATAATAATGACAACAGTCTATGAATAAAAGGGCAGTCCTACACCTGGATGGTAAAACAGACTGAGCTGTGTCACTCAGGGTGAGGATGGAGACAGTGAAGACAGAGAAGAGATGGACCTGCCTCTGCTGATGCTTTCAGTCTGTGCTTGTGTTACTGTTACTTATCACTCCATACTGTCACACAGTCAGAAATAACCTACTCCACGACAGCCAGCTGTTAAAGCCCTGTCACAGTCCTGTCCAAAACGCCAGTGTGTCCAGGTTGTGTGGTGAGTGTTTAATGAATTAAACCAAAAAAGTTGCTAACAATAATAAAGCATTTAATATCTACAATGCTGGACCAAACCTGTTACCAAAGATAGAGACCACAATACTGCACTACACAAACACTAATAATATTAATCAGCTTGTTACAGTAGTATTATATATTCACCTTAGTGTGGTTGTTAGTCTCACAGAGCCGCGTGTCCTCCGTTCTTATTACAGCTGCACAACAGGCAGCCTGCCAGAGCTCCACAATGACATTTGAGAAAATGCTCTTTCAGTCAAACATCTGTTAAAAACAAAGCAGTACAGCAGTTATTTACTAAATGGAAGACCTCTATCCTCCGACTGGGACTGACCTCGCTAGCTTGCTGAGACTTACTCACAGGAAGTTGGACCCATAATCGTTTCTACATTAGCGCCTCCGAGAATGAGGTGAATAGCTTCAAGTTTCGATGCACTGGATACCAGAGAATTCAATGTAAATCTTTAGATGTTAGAAACTGACAACATTGTCTCTCTTTTACTAGCTGTTCCCACGACCCTTTTTCCCTTTTTAAGTTGTTTTTTACACCTAAACCAAACCGTGAACATGACACTGAACGAGAACGTCTATGTCTACCACCTACCTTTCTTGCCTGTGAATCCAGCTGTTAAAGAGAAAAATGAAAATATGCTCATGAGGAAATGATCTCGCAGTAGCTGCATTTACATGACCATAATATTCCACTAACAATCAGAATAAAAATGCCTCATGTAACTGCCTTTAATTAGAAGACACGGGTCCAATCAGAAGGACTTTTCAATCAGGTTGAGAGCAGTGTTGTGTAAACCTTAGATCATCAACAGGAAAATATTAGTGCCTAAAAACAATACAAATGCTAAATCGTCTCTGTTTGGAATAAATATCTTCTTCTGCATTAGGTTGTATGAAGTGTTTACCTGAAGAACAAAAACATGAAAGAAGCACCTCTAAAGGCTCCAAACAACGAGTTGTTCAAAAAAGAGTGTCTGAATAGATGAACAAAGCTCAAATCCTTAGTCAACCATAAAGATTCTTCTTCTTCTGTTTTATTTTGAGGAGTTTTGATGCTTTACGGGAGCTTAACCACTTTGAGCATGTTAGAAAAGCTCTGAAAGTTTCTGGTTAAATCCTCATCAGATCACTTTATTTATCATCCACGTAAACAGTTGCAGATAGGATAGGATTCCCATCAGGTTCAGAGAAGGATTGTCCATCTAACTGCAGCTGTTGTTGTTAAGAAATACTTTTAAATGAACTTGATGCATATGTAAATTTGCCCATGGTGTGAAAATGTGTGAAAAAGTTTTTAACATCTTTCCCAAACAATACACGTGTTTTGTGCATCTAAAAATAAAGCAGATTTCCTAAATATAGAAATGTAAAGAGCTGGCGTTGAGCTTTCGATCGGACTGCGCTGCATGACTGCCAGTTCCCTCAGCCTCAGGGTGGAACGCTATTTTTAAAGGTAGACGGCTCCTCAAGATGACTGACAAGTGTTGGGTTAGATGTTTTGGGACAGAGGCTTGAACATCTAAAACATGAAAATTGTGCTGACGCAAGGTAAAAAGTTCAACACTGAGGAAACGGCAAAAGTCAAAGAATACAAAAAATCCAAAATAGGAGCAAACTGTCAAATTATACCGTTAGAGCAAAGTGGGCAGAGCCAGGAGATTGCAATGAACATTTGTGAAAGATTCTAACAAGCCTGTGCTCTTCTCACTCTTAGTGGCAGGGTTTTGACATTCACATTGCAGCTACTGTTGACACCCAGAGGCGACAGGTCTCCATGGTGTTACCTGTTGACAGGAACATCCACTACACAAGTCAGGAACAAGTTTTCCTTTTTCTAAAGTTCAAGATGCGAACGAGGCCTGAAATGAAAGCGAAGTCAAATAATTGCGTTTCAAAGTAATAAAAAGGATGATGGATGCTCATGAACCTTGTCAAAATCAGACAGGAAATAACAATGTAAACACAGTGAACAATAAAGGCTGAAGAAAGACAGAAAAAGAACTAACTGAACACTAAGAACTTTTCCCCAAATTAAAATACCCACTGTGACTAAAGTGGCACAAAAGACAAAGAAACTTTTCGAGTCAGCTGTCACATTTCAGAGTGTGCTCTTTGTGAGAGCAGCGTCTGTGTTTAGCTCGTTGCGTTTCACTTCTATTCAGATTTCACTATCACCTGCCGCCACCTTTTGTCTGCGTGAACCCTTTTATTCTCATCTTACTGAAATCATTACAATGCCTGCGTTTATTCATCTTTACTTGTCTTGTTCGTAATCTTCACCGCACGGCTCTTCTGAGAGCATTTGTAATAAATTGTGTACAGCCTTTACATCAGCCGCATCAGTTTTTAAAATGTGCTCCACGTCTGCGTGAACGTTTCTATTCAGTAGCTATTCACACTTTGTGGCCATGCCCACAGCTGTTTTATAAGGAGTGCTAATTAGTTTGTTTTGAGATGTAAAAGTTAGTTACCGTAACTGAATATTAGAATTCCACTCTACATCTACAAAGAATGTTTTGTTTTTTTGTTTCCTCTAAACTGAAATCTGAAACCTAGATTTACATCCATGTTTGTAGTTCTCTTCCCTGCCTTTGAATGCATCGCTGCATTCATTTCTTTGCACATTACCGCTTTCTGCAGACCAATATAAAAGTGTATTTCACATTTGCAGGAACACCAACATTTTTCATAGATAAAAATCAATTTGCTGTTTGATTGATGGGGCGCACGTCGTATGTTCTGATTTGAAAACTGGCTTACGTGGTGAGGGCATGATATTTCACTCCAATCACTTTGCCTTTTAACTATCAAAGCTCCCTAACAGCTTGCCAGTAGCACCAACTGGTGCCTCATTTTAATGAATCACTTGCCCTGCAGCACTTGAGCTTGAGTGCTCTTGTTTGTGGGCCTGCTATCATGAGGTCTGTCAGTGATTTGTAGCCCATTGTTGTCGTATTTGTGCATAGTTATTCTGGCTTGTTTGAAAGGGAAAAAGAGAAGACTCTTGTCTAAACTCTGCTGAAACTTGGATTATTTTGATGTTGGTAAGGTGACGGAATAAATATTTGACATCTTCATAATAATAATAATTCCCCGGTTTTCTTCGTTGTAATCTGTAGTTTGCCTTCTAGTCACCTGAACGTGTCTTTTCCCGGATCCTACTTCACTCCTCATCCTTGAGCTCATCTTTTAACTCGCTCCTCTTGTTCTACATCCAGTCAGCTTTTTATCAAGTTCCCTACTCATGTAGGTGTTCTCTGTTACTTCTCTCCCTCTTGACCTATAGTTGGCATCAACATAAATCATTCCCAATGTACAAACGATCGATCTGATACAAAGCTAGAAACCAGATAAGAGAGCGGAATTTACAAGGTATTAAAGTTTTCCCCTCTCTCCTTCCATTGCACTTCCCTTCTTCTCTCCAGGACTGTTAATCCCTGCTTCCCCTCTGGGGCTGATAAGAGATGGTAGGAAAGAGGATAAGTGAGGATAAGGCTGTACACTACACCTTTGCACTGCAGTCGCTCACACCATATAGAACAAGTGGATAAGGTTAGACACTTCTCATTGAGTCTTTCTACCACAGCAGGTGTTAAGAGGAAAGTAACAGCCGATGTCAAATGGTGAGAGAGAAGAAAATGTAAAACTTCCTCAAAAGACTAAACATAAATATAGATGGCTTTTCCAAGCTTCTGTTTGGAGCCGCGGAGTAGAGCAGTAGAGTGGTGTCTAATGCAACCTCAACTGTGATTGGTAATTACAGCTGTCAATCACGTATTTAACCGTCCCACCTGTCTGAAATCACCTACGATCGGCCAGAACGTCACACCGTCACAGGATAGATTTTCTACATCCTGAAAACGGAGCCAAGGTGCAGAATATGGTGAAAGGTAATTATGGCATTTTTGCGCAGTGATGCCAAAAAGCTATCGCGTACAGCTTTAACTACTGTAAGCAAATGTGCAAGTGCAGCAATGAATCACAGAAAGAGCCCACTTTAAACCCAACGTTGTCACATTCTTCTTCCTCGCTGGCATTGGTAAGAGCAATGAAAGCCATTCCAACCTGTCTGGCTTACAACAGCTCCTTAATTTTTTCTTGTCCTGGTTTGTGGTGCTGCTGCCAAGAGGGGGATCCAAAAGCTGTGTGCTATCAGTGGCAGCCTGAGCCAGTCCCTCGGTTTGTTTTTCCTCAGAGGAAAAACTCATGTTCCACTCAAATCCACTTTGAGAGCATGCTGTAAAAAGTAAGGTTATCAGTTGTCTGTCTAGAATTTAGTTTTCCAGAACTTCAGACGTCAGCTCCAGTGCGAAACTAACCAAAAACCCTAACCTCAGGACAAGAGAAGACGGTTTATAAACTGTGCAGTAAAGCTGAACGGCGCTAAAAACGTACTTTAAACCAGGTGGTGTAAGCTTTACTGCACAGTGCTCAACACTGATTCATGTCAAACTTTTATTAAGGTGTTTCACTCACGTTTTGCTGAACCATGTTGTCTGGAAATATGCTAAAAGAAGGCATTCCTGCATAGAGGAAAGATGCAAAACAACAGAATTAATGTGATATACTACATATAAAAAAAGGACATAGGACCTAAAACTAATGGGTGACTGTTGTGGTAGCTAAGTTTTGCAGTTTGACTGTGG
This sequence comes from Coranthus polyacanthus, assembly GCA_037367275.1. Classification (NCBI taxonomy): domain Eukaryota; kingdom Metazoa; phylum Chordata; class Actinopteri; order Kurtiformes; family Apogonidae; genus Coranthus; species Coranthus polyacanthus. The sequence continues at coordinate 15,756 of JAPQRN010011539.1, read as the reverse complement.
CCGTTGTAGCTTTTTGGAACCAGAAGTGACCAGATATGGAGAAAAGGGCGGCGCTGGCAAAGTGCACGGTGATGCTGACCACACCACTGAAGAGTGAACTTCATGAAATGCCTCTTAACCAGAACTACAGTCGAGATGCCTGTCAGGGAGGATTTTATTCAGTAACAGAAGCTCTGACGGCCTGACTCAGCAGGTGAATGAGTCCCACTCATACCTGTCAATCAAAACCTACTGGGCAGAAATCAAGGCCCAAAATCTTATTAACAGAGAAATACTTTACAGAACAAACACCAGTACTCTTAGAGGGTCCAAATAATTCAAATGAGACCAATATATCTCCTGGAAAGAATTTATTGATTTTGTATTTCTAGAGAGAAATTCAATGGAAGTCATTTGGAACCAGCATCTACTGACTGTCAGTGGTTTTACACGTAAAGTCAGGGGGAAAAAAACACCTGGATTTGCAAATACTCACCTTCAGCTCTCTCCTCTCAGTCTAAATCAAAAGACGAAATATAAATGTAGATGAACCTGACGTCATTCAATGCCATTCTGGAAAAGTGATGCTAGTTTTCCAAGCGTCTGTAGATTCGTATCTGACAGAATCTTAACAACACTGCAGCATGGTGTAGATTTTCTACAGCCCAAAATTAGAGCCGAGGACTAGATGCAGAAGTCCTGTTTCCTCTCTTGAACTATAATATGCTGAAAGGTAATTATGGATTTTTTTAAAAAAACTCTCACACCCTGCAGCTTTAAAGATACTTCTGTATTGGCTTCAATTTCAAGCCGTGGTTATTGCCCTTGGATTTAACCTTCAAGATCACCAACATTTGGAATAGAAAGTGTAATTTATTTCCTTTTTATTTTTTTCAATTTAACTGTAATGGATTACAGTTATATTTTGTATCACCCATGTAAAAAATATGTGAGTAGAAAGGGCACGGATAAAAAATTGTGTAAGACGATGTTAGGCACTTATTTGAGTAAAACTTTGATTTCAAATTGACCAGAGTTTCTCTTTACAGTGTCAGTGAAATGCAATATTTGTTTGAGAGAAAAAAAGAATGGAAGTGCACAGTTGAAGCACTGAGATGAGGATCTGCCCAAGTACGTATCAGCCTGTGCACCGTCCATATTTCTCTATTTGGAGCTGGACTCTGTTCCCTGCTTCCCATCATCGCCGCCTGTAGACACACACTGCCCCAGTTTGGTCCAAGTCGTGTCACTGCTCCAGAAACAGCCACAAGTAGAGCGCCGCTCGGCCATTGCCTTGCAGCGCTGTGTTTAGACAAAGAGGCAAGGAGAGAATCTATTGTGTGTCACTGGCACTGCTGGAAGGTTCTGGGCTGGTCTGCTGTGGAAACATGCCTCTGGTCTTTTAGTGTCACCACGCTGCTTTGGAACGCTCTACATCTCCTTCAATTGTAATTCATTTTAACTCTGCACACTTAGGTTAAGTTCATACTGCATTAAAATATGAATTCTATATCAAGCCATGCGTTATTTGTACTATTTCAGCCGCTTACTATATTGCAATTGACCATTGTTAATGGTCATTTGGGTAACTGTATTCTGAGGAAACAGAGCCACCTTTAGAAGATGAGAAAATAAAATAAATATATAATGTTAAATGGGGAATAAAATTGGACAAAATGCACATTAAAAAACAGATAAAATATCAGATTATGACAGTCGTCACTAGTACGGTTTGCACAGTGGGAGTGAGAAGTAAAGGACTTTCAAATATAAGTCAGAAAGAAAAGTTTGAGATGTGAGCAAAAAACAGCCAGAGGGAAAGGCAAAGGTTTCCTCCTGTGAAACACGTCCGATCAGGGAGATGACTAAATGGAAGCGAGGGGGAGAAATCGGAGATGGACCGAAAAAAGGGGAGCTATAAAACTGAAAGAAATTTAAAAAAAAAAGAAAGAAAAGAGACACAGAAGGTGGCATAAAAGGCCAAGAGAGAGAAAAGGCAGCATCAGCCAGAAATGTCAGTTGCCATTGTGTGAAATACCAAGAGGGACGAGAGAGGGATAGACAGAGGGAAGAAGAGAGGTACTCAAAGAGACAAGAGGAAAGAGATGGCAAGAGAAAAAAGAGAAAAAAGAAATACTGACAATGATGGGATGATAACAGATTGGAGAGACAGAGCAGTATTGATAGAAGGCAAGAAAAGAAGCCAGAACAATGCAAGAGAAGGAGAAGGAAAAAGAGGGAATAAAAATGGAAAGATGTGGATGGAAAAAAGGTCAGTGAGCGGCTGAGAAGCAGATTAAAATGTCAGGAAGGAGAAAGTAGAAAGGAGAGGGCAGCACTCTGAAGCCCTGGAATCCAAAATCACCTTTACTCACTTTTCTGGGATGAGAGAGAAAAAGAGGAGGCAGGTGAGAGAGACGGGCAAGAAAAAGTAAGAACGATAAGAATTGAAGGGAATGAAGTTCAAGGCTACAGGAAAAATAGAAAAGACCATGAGAAACAGTGTGTCTGTGCATGTGAGTGTGTTTTCATAAAACAGCCATTTTAAGCCTGGTATAAATCATCCTGGCACCATTACAGCAGATTCTCAGGGAGCAGGCCACCAACCCAATCAGTCCTGCACAGCATCCCTGCAGGCGCATTGGCCATGTCCACACACACAACCCAATTACATACACACAATGTTCTTGCAGAAGGTGATAAATACTGACATTCTTCCTTAAACTACTTGAAAAGTATGTTTTTTTTATTTTTTTTTACAAGTAGCCGGTTACTTCACACGAGAAGACATGAATCTGTAGCAAAGGTACAGTTTCTAGATGAAACTGTTTTTCTGTTTGTTTCACAGTTCAGTGTTTCTATCCAATGAGAAGTTGTTTAGTTTAAGTTACTTTTTGAAACACACAGAAAAAGAGACACCATTTACTGTATTAGAAATGATAATACAGTAGTATGAGTATGTTTAGCTTCAGTCAAACAAGATGATGGACAATCATCCCAGGTCCCTCAAATCTGTAGGTTTAGTCCATTCAGCAGTTTGTGGTAGATTTGAGTTATTTTGTGTTTTTGAAGCTGCTGAATCTGAGCAGCGATCGGTAATTACAGCTGTCAATCACTTATTTAACCCGCCTACCTGCCTGAAAACACCTGTGATTGGCCAAAATCTGGGCGTCGCGGGGTAGATTTTCTGTAGCGTGAAAACACCGGCAAGGAGTACATGCGGAAGTCTGTTGTCCTCTCTGACCACTTGAATTACAATATGCTGGAAGGTAATTATGGAATTTTTGCCCAATGATGCTGGAAAAAAAACTATCAAGCCCTGAAGCAATTCTAATAACTAAAGAAAGATTTGAAACCATAGACCGTAAAGATGGCTGTTTCCTCCCACTGTGTAAAAATGAAACCACAACCCCGTGGTCATTTATGATCTATACTGCAGCCAGCCACCAGGGGGAGTTTAAGATGTTTTCGCTACGTATTTTGAGGGCTATGTTGGTGTCCATTTTTATTATCTACTGTCTGTTTGAAACACAGATACATGGTAATCTCTCCTTATCTATAACTGTGCATGTTAGTTTCTTAAACTAATTGCTTCAGTCAGTCTGTTTTGATTTAACTTGTCTCTTTATGTGTCTTAAGGCTGTTTTTCCTGCAGTATCACTCTGAATGGATGAAGTTGAAGGATGGTAAAGGGAAAGGCAGAACCTAATTGTGTCCTGTCATCTTCAATCCTGTTAACTACTGGCTTAAAGCTTAAAGACACTTTACATGGAAAGTATTAACTGTAGATTCTCCAAAGGAAACAAAGTACAAACAAATACCTTTAATTAGCACCTTTAGCAATTTACATTGTCAAAAGTAGCTTTTATTGCATCAGAACACCTTTGGTTTGCTTTGTTTAGAGAAAATAACCCAGAACTAATAATATCTCTGATGGTGAAATGCTGCCATGTTGAATTTTTGTGAAATATTATAACGTTCCCTCATGTATTGCTACCTTTTTATAGTTTTAGTGTTTAAGCACCGTGTCACTATTTATTCCCACAACCCTCAGCTTCCTCTTCTTCATCAGGTTTTTGTAATAAAAACAAGTGAACCCCAACTGCAAGCAAGTTGTCAAAGAGACATAAATAAATGCAGCAGAACCACATTAAAAGCTGCCAGTCCTTTCACATCAGATTTATTGGGACTGTGCTGTCACACTGTGAGTGACAGAGGCCATGTACAGCTGCCAACAGCTCATTCTTCATGTTTATCACCTTTTTCCCCCACTGTCGTCATGGGCAGTAATACTTCTGAACACATGTATCGTCTTCTCACTAATAGCACAGCTATCTGCACGCTCCGCTATGGCCCTTTTATTCAGATTTGATAAGACAGACCATTTACTTATTAATATTTGTGTCATTACCTGAGCGGGGGTTGTTGTAAGTATAACTTTGCAGATTCCTCGGCATCTGATCCGTGTCTCTTCTTTTGTTTTTCTGTCTCATACCTCCATCTGTTACTTCCTCACCCTCTTGTCTTGCTCATACAAGACCAGCAAACAAACATGGATACAAACCTGTACTGTGAGGTACTACAGGATTTGGCTGCCACGCCATCCACGCTGACTATTTTCAAACGGCAGACACTCGAAATTTAAAGACAATTTACGGTCCGGAGCTTTTCGCACTTCAGCCGGATTCTCCAAGGTGAAAGAGAAGTGATCGAGGGGTAGAATAACCGAGGAAGACCAGAGTCTGAGAAGGCTCATGAGATTTAGCAGCAGGTTCAGTTCAAAACACAAAACTTCAAGTGTAAACAAATGACTTGTTATTAGGTGTGTTCCATTAAATTATGATCTGCTCTCGTCTTCCATTTCCGTTTGAGAGGATTGAAATAATGTGCACACATGAAAACCTCCCCTGTTGCGGGAGAATTGGGTTGCACTGGGAGGAGGTCGGAGTGGACGGACGAGATAACAAAACTGAGCATTTTCACCGTCACAGCTCTTCCTCTCCTGTTTCTCTTCAATATAACCATTTTAACACTCGTGTATAGTAATAACCTTGGGTTTGTTACTGTGACAACAACGTTAAAAAAGTACTTATTTGAACACAAACCACAATCCTTTTAAAATCCAAATCCAAGAACTTGTCTTTTTATTACTTCTAAATTCCTCCTCCCTATAGTATTTGTTGTTATTTCTACTTATTGTTATCTTCTTCTTTTTATTGTTTGCACCTATATACCAGGACTAATTCCTTCTATTGAGAAAAGTAAAGAATTTCCTCAAATAGTGTCCAGGCCTTTATTTGAAGGAGGCTTGTATTAAAGTCAGGCCTTTATTTCTAATTTCTTCTGTTTAATAAGTAGAAACCTCTTTTTGATCTGCTCCCGTGTGCAATGTAAATGTGCTTTCCTACAAACGCTAAACTTCCTTTACCATTACAAAATAAAAGCCCTCTCTTTCAGTGGATAGAATCTATTTATTGCATAACCAAGCTTTTTATTGTGTAAACGTTGTCTTCCTGTTTCGCTGGTAAGTTTCTACAACTGACTTTTTTGCTGAAAAAGTAAGACCCACACCTGCAGTGACTGAAACCAGACAACAACACTTCACATGATGATCTAGAACGACAAAGTGTTGAAAATCGCTGGATTATATTGTTGAATATATTAAATTGAACTTGTAGAAGTGAACATTGTGTTTAACTGGCAGCACGTTACAGGCACCATCCCTATTATTTTTTACTGTATTTGAGGACCGGCTTTTATATGTTCGTGTCAATTTCAACCACCCACCATTATTACCAGGCTTTTAACTTACTTTTAAATACAGTATACCTGGTAATAAACCCAGTTCTGATTCTGAAAAAGACGTGTCCCTGAGTAACGTTACAGCTCTATTTCAACACTTTTAGAAATCTATGTCCGCATGAAGTTCCCTCTGAATGAACCACTGTCAACAAATATATATATTTTGTTTGTATTTCTTCAAAATATGAAGTTTAAGCTGCAGATAATTTCCATGGTTGCATTTGGTCAAACCTACCTGGGTTGGAGAAAAATAACTTTTCAATTCACACAGCTTTTCAGCTCATAACAAATGGCAGCACCTGGATGCAGGTGTGTAGCAGGGTTTGTTTTTTTCCCTTTCCTAATAGTTAATGAGCTGCACCTGGTCAGTACGGTACAAACCCCTGCAGCACAGAGGCTCTGGAGGCCTGGCGGAGAGCCATGTGCGAGACACTGCAAATACACCTGCACACCTAAAATGAGCCAGTTGGAAAAAGCGACTGCTTTCTCATGAACAGTGCTTCTTCTGAATGCCGGTTTGAGCAGAGTACAGTATCTGCACTAGATTCAACCACTTCTCTCCCTTCGGTTTGTCTGAGAGGCTGTTAATGACCGAGGTCCTCATTAGCAGACAGTGAACACAGCAGCGGTTACGTGGTGCTTTCAAACAACAACGATAATTTATTTTACACTTACTAAACCCGGGTACGGGCTCGTTATCTCAAATCTGATTTTCCAGCCATCTCTGCAAACTGATAGTTTTATCGTCAGTTTAGGTGATAAAATGTAAAAGCGCCGCTGTCAAATCCACAGTGAGCTGTTAAGGTGAGCTGATGCACAAATTATTGTTTCCCTGCATTTCCTGAAGACTGAGCTGTGACGAGAAATGAAGATCATGACAGCCTATTAATTGCATTACTTGAGATTACTTTGCTTTGATGTAAAGCATTCTGACAGTATTCACACACTGAATACTGAGTGTTCGGCATCTTAGGAACTCGTTCGGAGTATAAAAAACACTCGGTATGATTTGATGTGTAAGTAGATGTCTGGCTGTCTAAATTCACTGAATGCCTCTGTAATGTACATCAGCTGACAAGTTTAGTCGAAGCTTTTCTATTTCACTGCGGGTGAGAGATTTGAAAGCTCAAACCTGAACACTCAGAGAAAAGCAATATCCTGAATGAGAGCTCCCCCACATACCCTTCAGTCTCGTAGATAAGTTTTATGTGAAAACATTGTGAGAATCGAACATTTCTCATGCATCTGACGTGCCTCGCATCTCTTTTCATTTTGTTTCCACAAGTGACGCTCTCTGGTTGAATTTCTCCCAGGTTTGATTTTTCTGTAGCCAATTGCCAAGCCTTAGAAATGAGGAGCAATGCCTCTGAAAACATACCATAGATGGAGAAATGCATCAAAGCAGTCTAAGCCTCCACAGGACATTTCTCAGTGTGCATTTAAAATGCCAACGTCTGACTTCTTTATGGTCTTTGGGTAGTGACTGTATGGACTAAGCTAACAATATCTGAGAGCAGACTCAGCCAACTTTTTGATCTTCTTGTTGCCTAAAAGTGAGTCTACCTCTAACAAGCAAATTCATGTTGGTATGAACTGTAAACTGCCATCTGGTGGTTGCGTCCACGGCGACAACATATCTCAGTGTAATCTCAAAGGCAACTTTACTGTACAACTTTACTGGGCTAATGTAGTCGTATGTCTAATGATTGTTAGTGTCATCATGGTAACAAACGTGATTGAAAAGTAACAGTGTTGGTTGGAAACAGGACATGAACACCAGTCCACAGGTATGTATTCTTACTGTAGGGCGTCACATTTTGACGCATCAGGTTCCCTTAGAGCGTCAGTCTTCAATGTGCAGAGTATTCTGAAGGGTGTCTAGATGATGAGGTTTTCCCTAGGTTTTCCCAACCAAATTTTAGCATGAAACAGGACACAAACCCTGGTCTCTTGTGTGTAACGAGAACGGCACCAGACCAGCGCCTTTCTGATTTCACATGACCACAGCAGATTTCCTACATAAACACAGCCTGTTCTTAACCCCAATCAACCCGTACTGTTGTTGATTTTCTGGTGAAGTTGTGCTGTAAGAATCTGTGGTTCCAGTAGCAGGGAAAAACACACCGACGAATCAATACTTGTAATTGGCTGAGGGGATGTATGCTTGTGCATATGGTGGATTGATGTGACCTGTACATTTGTTGGAACGCTGAAGTAGAACCAAGAGTGAATGGATGTTTGAATAGGGGTTGGTTTTGATGTAGTTGCAGTTTCACAGTGTGTGGCAGAACTTCTGTGTAAATATGGGTGTGTGTAGGCAGTTGATTGTGAGTAAATTCATGTACAAGAGTTTGTGCCTTGAAGTGTTCATGGAGGCAGGCCCTGGAAGACCGACTGCATGGATGAGTGTGTGGGTGATTGATGAGCTGTAAATATGGAAAAGGACAGTTAGACATGGAGATTTAATAAGCTGCTCAGATGGAAGGATAAACAGATGTTTACCTCACTATAGGGAATGATAGATGGATAGATGGATGAAGGGACAGACAGATAAATGGGTGTGTGATGTCGCTGGAGAAGATGCATATGGTGTGTTTCAGTTTACATGGACGGTAATGGAGAGTTTGTGTTCCATCAAACATCACTGTCACACTCAGCCTCTGAAGCCAACACAATTTCATTCACATGTTTGCAAACTGATAGACACGGGGGAGTGTGGAAAGACGGAGGTGAATAGGTTCATACGACGGATGACAAAGAGTGATTTGGTGGTAAATGTTTTCTGTCGAGGCAGGGGCAGCGCCAGGTAAATCTGCACCTGATTCATTTCAGTTCAATTTAATTCATTGTACCTTGCAGCCACACTCATAAAAACAAGCATCGTATAAATTCACAAAAGGATATAAAACACAGATGCCAAGTCGTAAATTTAAATTAAATTAAATGATCACCCATAAAAATGAATAACACCAATACAGACACCTTGATAATATACTAATAAATAAATTAATCAGAGTAAATTGAGTCAATGGCACTGGAAATAAAGGGGTTCCTAATTTTTTTATGCTCTGTACCTTCAGCCAAAGGAACAAAATCCAGACTTAACAGGAAGTTGATGAAGGGAAAAGTAATTTTGCTGACTGGTCAGTACAGACTGACCCAACAAAGGCCCCGAGAAGCAATATATAACAGACGCTGTTTTCATGATCCACCAACCCCTCATTTGAATGAATTTTATGGATGAAGAATAACAGGGATGGTGAGGTGTGTGGGCAACAGAGAAAAGGAAAGTAAAGTTGTGCACAGAACATAAATATTTAAGGAAAGTTAGCAAAAGAGTAGGAGAGTGAGGAGAATGAAGAACAGACGGTATCTCTGTCTTTCAATCTCTCCCGAATCATATTCATGTACAATAAATTGGATATTCAGGCAGGAAAAATTGGCAGCAAGAGGTAACTGAGAACACAGTGTGCTTGTTTTTACCATCGCGGAGTCTTAGTCTTTTTAATCTCAGTTTCAGTTTGTTATTCTTCTATTTGTCACATACTGATCTTAATTTGGGAAAATATGGTGAATCTGTCGCTTCACACTAAGAAGGCAATCAATGCTCATTTCTGTTCCAGGCACATTGTGTATTTTCGTGTGACAGTAGGGGTGCGTTGTTGCCTTTTCTATGTATTTTTGCCTTTCATCCACATGGAAACAGTTTTAAGTCCCTGAAAATGAACCTTATGGAAAACTCCTTCCAGGATGAAGATAGAGACTGCATGTTCTAGATATATCCAGTCTTGTGGCATTTATTATGTCCTTTGGCGACTTTGTGCAATGGCGGACGTGGCCAAAACAGTGCTAGTACTAACCTTTCAACAGTTAAGAGATGTCAGAGTGCCCTACTGGAACTCGTAAGGACTTTTTTTCAGGTCTCTGATTGGCCAACATGGCTTTAGCTTCGCCTCCTGTTGACCTGGCTCTCGACTACACTTCCATTGTGTTTTAGCATTTTCATGTGGACAGATGTACAGACAATGATCCCCTCCTCTTGTCATTGAACCACAAATTATGACCTACGTTTTCCCCCTTTTTGTTGGTTTGTCAGGTTTTTTTGGTCCATGTGCTACCCTTCCACCACGTTTCATGAAAATCAGCAGCAGTTTTTACATAATATCCTGACACACACACACAAACACACACCAACTCATTTCATCCATTTTCATTTTTTTTCTAAATGAGCTTGACGTGAGGATGCACACAACTTAAGTGAATTCCACTCTCCCAACACACCAGACTCTAAAAAAACATTCAGTATCACGGGGTCACATGTGGTTCGATGTCAAGATGACAGTGTAGTTATGCAATCGCAAGTATGAGTGTATCTCAAGTTCAGCCGTCGTCCTATTCATTTACTCGGAAGCGAACATTCATGGGTAAACTTCAGCTGCGTTTCTCTGGTTTGCTTTGAAAGAGATCTTAATGTCTGATCTATGTGGATGCAGGAGCTGCTTGCTTGGCATTTGCTGAACTCCATCTCATCTTTAATACTTCCACACACACCAGATATTTGACTGCTTCTTCTACCATTGTAAAAAAGGTGCATTAAAGTAACAGATAATCATTTTTTATTAGTATTTTTATCTGCCGTCATATTTTAAAGCTCTGCTCTTTAGTTTCACATTGGTTTTCTCTCTCAGGACATAAGTAGTGTATTCGTTCCCTTCTGCTAGAACCATATGTACCACAGTTGCACCACAATATGACGTTTCAAATCAGACTTAAAACAAGGTCTGTTTGTTTTTCCAATAATCTTCTCAAAGTGATGGAGATAAGCTACGCATGATGACCGAAACCTGCGGTATGTGGTAACTGAAGAAGCAGCTGAGAAAGCAATAAAGGGATGGTGAAGAGAATAAATACACAAGAGAGACCACAACACAAAGTGGATTTGTAGTTACATAAAAATGCATTGATGCATACAAAATCAATAAGCACAAAATGAAATGCATGCCCACTAACACTCAAACAAATTCCTCCTTCCAGCTGGTAATTGGCCAGCAAGATGGTGATGAGCACTTGTACTGGAGGAGGTTTTTGTCCTAATTAGCTTGATAGCCAAATCAAAATGACACTTTACTCCTTAATTAGTCTGTGCCAAGCTCCCAAATATGTTTGAAAGTCGGATGGGGAGGAACAGCAACACAAACAAGTCCCTCACACAGTATATGGAGATCACTCTGCTATTGTGGTTTGATATTAAAAGCAACTTCTCACTCATTCAACAGATGTTCATGTTCAAGGTAGAGCCAGACTGCAACTTTCTGAAAATCTTTTTGCAGCTATTATAAATGACTGATGAATAGTTATTTGAATGCATTTTTTCATAAATGAAATAACGGTGTGAAAACTAGAATCCTAATGTAAAGTAAAAATAAAAAAAGATGACAATACAATAAGAGTTAAACAGAAGATCTGTTGACAGCCACGCAGGGGTTTGCACTTCTATTGATGGATTAACAGACCGTGGCTTTGTTCAGGCTGGAGGTGAAATCAGACTTACTTCTCAAATCAGATCTTTAAGAGAGACCATCTGCACTGTGGCTCAGGATGTAGAGCGGCTTATCCAGAAACCACATCCCCAACTCGTGTCCACGTACCAAAGTGCCGTGAGCAACGTACTGAGCCCCAAGGTGGTGTGCGATTGTGTGGATGAGTGAATGTGACACTTTGTAAAGCACTGTGGGAGCCATTAAGGTAGAAAAGTGTTCTATAAATGCAGTTCATTTACCATGTATTTGTTGCTGTGGTAATGACATAGGCATCAGTAGTGACGCCGGTGACGCAGTGTCACAGCTTCACTTCCTTACAGCTTTCCCTCTGCTGCACTTTGCCCCATAAGTGTCTGCCAGACAACTGTCTACAGACTGTTGTCCTCCGTAGCACTCCGTTAGTAACAGGAAGGGTTGCGCTCAGCACTCTCGTCACTCTGGATATGATGTTGTGTTGCGAGTGATGCAAAATGTGCTTTGAGTGGCCAGAGCGTCCCGGCCGAGATGCATTTGTAGAAATCCAATAGCAATGGCTTTTCAAACCACCTCCCAGTGGGGTTTGGATCCAATTTACAAAAAAAAAAAAACTCACACATTTTGTGAGTTTTTTTGCTGTCCAGACTTCATAAAAAATCAAACCAAAAAATACAACAAGGCCTTAAAAATATCACAGCTCCATCTTTTAAACGTGTTATGTGTATTAATGTCATCTTCAGTCCCACTGATTTACCAAATAACCTCGACCTGTCGCTAAATGTCGTTTTTGAGGATGAATTTTTTCTCTTTTCCTAAAGCTTATCGTGTTCAGGGTTGTGGAGTAAATTTACATCTATTTTCTAACAGCACCTGCATTCTTCAATACTGTCAAGTCTAAGAATCAGTCAAAGCTAAGTGTCCTGTTGAATATTTCTGTTTCTGGCGCTTTATTGACTTTTAGATTATCGTTAATAAGCATTAGCTGAACCTGGTGATATGACAAGAAATGAAAGACGCAGGAAAGAATAGGAATCTATTGTTCATCTTGTCCTCCAGTGTCTAGTGTTTCCTATCCTCACTTTTACTTGACTTACCAGTCCTTTCTCTACAGTCGATGTGGAATCTGTTCCCGCTCTGTCACATCACCTCATTCATCTCGCCCGATAAGACGGAGAAGGGCCGTCACGCACTAACCCCAGAAGAATAGACCTTGGATGGAGATAGCGTTCCACTAGTGACCGTTTTCTTTCGGCCATCTTCATTACAACAAAACCCATCTCTCTCTGTCTGTCTTTTTCCCAAGTGTATGTCATGTTCAGCTTAATCCGACGTGAATACAAACCGCAGAAAGACTGCGGCCATGTCGCTTGTGGCAGTTTCTTTAATTGAATAACTGTATTTTCCTATGGTCTTTTGTTGGGTTTTGTGTTTTTCTTAATATCCTTCATGGTGTATCTTGTATCAGTCTGTACCTATAGCTGTTTAGCTCTTATCCTCAAGCAGACTCATTTTCCCCTAACGTTCGTTCTTATTATCACTCTCTGAGACTAATCTCACTCCTTGTGCTTCTTTTTCCACTTTAGTGTCTCTGACTGTACTTTCCCTCTCTGGCTCTTTATGTCTGAAGTCATTCAGTTATTTGTTTCTAACCCTCTCCTTCTGGCTGCCTTTTTCACTTATTCCCCCTCCATGTTCCTCTTTCTCTGTCACTCTTTCTATTAGTTTGGTGTGACAGAGATGGCCCTGGGTAGTGGAGCGTTCAGAAGTCATTCTCGGCTGGCTGATGGCAGGCCACACCCCTGGGGATTTAGAGAAAGGCGATGAAGGGCAGTTAGTTTTAGATTAAGCTGTTCATAGCCAGTTTCAGAAGTCAAGCTACTGAGCACAGATGGCAGTTAAATGAGAATATGGCTAAATTTAAGGCCAGTGCCGTCGGTATCCTCGGGAGATAACGTTTTCGAAAAGACAGAAAAAAATACTCAAAATTTCAATTATGATTTAATACTTTTGTCTGAGAACTCATTTAAAATGACTCATCCATCTACAAAATCAGTACAGATCCATAACATTGTGGCACAATCTCAGTACATTTGAAAATCTATTGCTTTTTAGTAAAGGTACATGATGTGAAGCTCACAAATACTCAAAACTTTAGGACATAGACAGTAACATGTCGATGTGTGGTGTTTGTTGTTTTCATCAGGAACGTCAGAACAACAAATGACCAAATTAAACGAGTGTCCCAATACAGAGAAACAGAATTCCTGACACAGGATGTTTCCTCTTTTCCCTTTTTGTCACAGTAACGTATATTCTTTCTCATTCTCTTGCGCTAACGCAAGCAGCTTTACATTCTCCTTGTGACCGGTGCTGTTTGAGTTTGCACCGGAATGTCTTAAACCAAACATAAAAAGTCCTTTTTGTAAAGAATCCAGGTGTCTTTGTAAGTTTGTAAGCTGGACTTGGCATTTAGAGTAAATTGCAGTATCATCTGCATAAAATTGAACTGCCTTGTGAAACACAGGCAGGTTCGCAGGTAGCAGTTAGCAATCAAGTCCTATTATAGAGATCCATTTATGTGCAAATTGTTTCTTGTGAAGTTTCTTTTTGTTCCAAACCTATTAGAACACCTTATATTTTGTCCGCGACATTTTAAAACGCGATATCTCTGGAACAGTTTGACAGAATGACGCAAAATGTGGCACAAATATTCACCTGGATGCAAGGATGAACCGAAAAGATTTTAGTGGACAAAGATCAAGGTCGCTGCGATGTTTGTCTAGTGTTGTGGACGTGACATCTCAGGAATGCCTTTATGGATTTTTTTTCTAAATTGGCATGAATGTTAACTTGGACGAAAAGCGTGAAGTGAAAAGATTTTGGTTTTTAAAGGACAAAGCTCAAGGTCAATACAAAACACATCTGAGAGAGAACTGCATGAACAGATTATGATCCAAGGACAGTAGACGCATTTGACTGAACTTACGGCTCTTATTTGTTGTTCTTTTTATTTGTTGGC
>JAPQRN010011374.1:18765-40269 GCA_037367275.1 Coranthus polyacanthus | reverse complement strand
CTGTGGAACCAACTCCCAGTTTGGGTCCAGGAGACAGACACCCTCTTGTACCTTGTACAGACTGTAAAGCCCTTGGAGGCAAATCTTGATTTAAGATATTGGGCTGTATTGAAAAAATTGAATTGAAGACTGTTTAACAGTGCCAGAGTTGAACTGAAAAAATAATGAGGCTCAAATTGTCTTACACACCATGAGGACACTTTCATTGAACAGAATAAACAATAATTATAATCAGATACTCGATATGGTTTGTTAATATCTGTTTAAAATTATACTTTGTTCTTTTTATGAAAAATATGCAGCTGATCTTGACCTGTCCATGTGTGTGTTTGGTCAGCTCTGCTTTTTTCATGTGACCACACTCATAACCGGAGTCAGAAAGCCTGGGTTTACAGAGTCAGTTGAAAACCACCTTTATGATAGCACTCAGAGTGATAGCCCAATGTTTGGTTTTGTCGAGATGGGAAACAAAAAGAAAACCCTCAAGTGCAGACTTTAATCTTTCCTGTTTTTTGATGATGATTGATACTATTATATATACTATTATTTTAATTTTGCAAATGTGTTTCATGTTCAGAATATTTTGAGGTCAAGGTAATAATAAGACTATTTGGGCCCTCCCTACAATTAATTCTAGTAACACAAATCCTGAATCTATACTAAGAACAAAAGACTGTTCTACTGTAGGTGGAATGTCCAGACAGAACAATATGTTACCATGACAATACAACATAATCTTAGCATCAGTCAAACTAATAAACATGGGAAATCCATATAGAGACAGCTATAGGCCTCCTGTGTTTTGTTGCTGTTAAAATGTCCTCAGTGAACTCGCCCACACTGTCTCCCAGCCTGTCTGTTCACTCTGAACACTCTCCAGTACTACCTTTACCTATCTCCTTTTCAACTCAAGGTTCATTTGTTCATCAGACTTGTCTTATCATTTGCCAATGACAACGTGGGCTGCTTTTACATCTTTACAGCTTTTTCACATTGAGTTTTTGATGGCAGCTCAATTAGCCTCACAGCTGTGTAATTTCAGTTCGTTTCATACTGATTGTTATATATTCCTACAGACTCTAGTTGTTAAAGTCTATTCTTCATGTTCTGTAGCCTTAATGTTTCCAGACTGTGGGTTTGGGCAGTATTATCTTAATCTAGCTGCAGGCTTCTCACCCTTATTGTCCGCAGCAATGAAGCCCAGGATGTTCTCGTGTCTCAGCATCACTGTCTGGTAGATCTCAGCCTCCCGGAACCAGGAGCGCTCCTCGCGGGACGAGAAGATCTTCACAGCCACCTCCTCACCGCGCCACTTACCCCGCCACACCTCCCCAAAACGGCCTTTCCCAATGCTCTCCTGGAGGATGATGGTCCTGGCAATGGTTCTCTGAACCAGCAGGGGCAACCCTGCACAAAAAGCAGACAGAAATAAAGAAATCAGTTTCTAACAGGATGTTCCTGTATCATTACATTTCTATCTGTTTAGGAAGAATCTGGTCTTTCTGTATTTGGTATGTTCTTTATATTTTAACCTTTTTTTATGTGCCATCCAAAGGCATGTAATATATTAAAATATGCTGAACTTTCAAACTAATTTGCTGTGACATATTTCTAGTAACCAACTTTAAATTTGTAAACACCGTAGTAAAGTTAAGTATGATGTTAAATGTTTTCAGCTCTGTGTGGAGCTCCTCAAGAGGAAACAAAAAGAGGAAATTAAATTAAAATCCTCCTCTGATTTCAGCATGCAGCACACACGTTCTGACTCAGCACAGTTATTAAAACAGCCCACACAGTCTTTCCCACACACACACTACACAAGTCACACACATATTGCACATCATGCAATATGGCGTCAATAGCTCGAATGATTGAATCCAAGATCTTACTTGGCAGCATGTGGAAGGTGCCAGCCTCCACAGAGAGGTGCTAATTTATGGCTAGTGTAAGGAGCAGCTTTTGCCAGTGCAGTGTGTGAGTGTGTGTGTGTGTGTGTGTGTGTTGATGCCTAAATCTGGGCCACTAAGCCTATAATAGTTAGGATGATAATAGACTTCTTCTTTAAGATTAGTGGTGTACTTTTGTATGAGATTGTAGAGAATTATGAAGCCTTTTCTTAAATGATTTTCTTAAATGATTTCATAAACACTTTTTAAGATGAATGTATGTAAATAGAAGGAAAAAAAGAGGCCTGAGTAATGAGATTTGCAGCCAAGAAACTGGAAAATTTAAAACCTAAACACTAAAGGACAAAGTTTTGTCTTGTAGGCGGAGGTCTTCATAGGATCAACATTCTTATATTCATTACACGGTTTAAAAATATATAAATAAAACTCAGTGGATAATTAGACCCAATCGAAAGTGCGCCTGACCTGAACAGACGTGAGCACCGACAGAAAACCAGCGTTGACAGCGGCCTGACAGGGCCACCAATTACGCAGTCACTGCAGTGAAACAGCAGTTACATAATGCTGAGAATATATGTGAAGCACTACACTATTTACTCTGTCTGCACCAAAACATAGTTTCTCCTGTGCTCATGATGCTGATCAACGGTGATAGACATAAGAAAAGGAAATCTATATGGACCTAAAAGCCTGAATAGAGTTTCTTTACACTGAGTGGATGATTGAAGATCTGAACTCATGTGGATAAAGGCTGCATCGTGAGTCACAGCTTGGTTAGTGTCTCACCTTAAAATGTTGGCAAATACTGCTAGAGACAGACATGCCATTACTTATTTCTGTGTGACATGTTCATGATTCATATCTACTAGGGCTGTAAGGGTTTGGTATTCATACTGAATCGCTTCAATATGTTCGGTTGGTATGAAATTCCAATTCAGTACGCTGTGTGAGCCAAACATTTACCTACCAAAATACTCGCACTCCCACAACACAAATTCTAGAGTGCGAGCTCCACCCAGACGCTTTTGGCAGTGCAGCTGTTGTTGCCCATCAGTATAGCATGTTGGGTTAGCCTTCTAAGGTGTGCTGACATCGTGGTAGGGATGGACCCCATTATTTGACTTTTGACAATTTCAACTTCCAACTGTTTGTTTATTGTTGGCCTAGTAGTCAAAAATTTAATATTTACTTTTTAAATTGTATAATGGCAAGCAATAAGTTACCCGTTGCGAGGACATCATAAAATAATCTTTTTCCAGATGGTTTTTAATTTGCACCAGAAGTGATGTATCTTGTCAGTTACAACCCATCTTTGATGGGAGTATCTTTTTCACTCACAGTGTCAAAGCTTAACTATTCTGGACATAGCCATGACAGTGTACAGAGCATTGCATCATGGGTTGTTAGCATTACTGTTGCTTGGTTAGCATGTTTATAGTCTGTTTATAGAGATTCTTTAGAGTCTCTCAGCACTAAAAGTTATTAACAAAATTATTGTTATTTTAATTAAACTATTATTAAATTTATTGCAGCTGAAAAGTCATGATGTCAGACTTACAATGAGTTTGGACTGCATTGAATCTGGGTCCTGAGTGGGCGTGTCCCTGTTTATGTATGAATAAGTTATGGGCATTTGTTAAACTGCCAAATGCTAAATGCTCATTTTGCTGTTCTTAAATTTGTCTAAATAGGACCCCGGGGTGCAGCAGTGTACCTGATCCAGAGCCGGAGGTGGTCATGTCGTAGATGAGGTCCTTTAGCGTTGTTCCGACAGTGATGAAGGGGTGGTCCATTGAGGGGTCCTCTTCATTGGGCACACGGTGGTGGTGGTGATGGTGGGCCCCGGCACCTCCGGCCCCCAGCCCGAGACCCCTGTGGCTGTGGCAAATGTAGAATGCCACGACCAGAAGCAGGCAGAGTACGCAGACAGGGCCGGCGATCACCGCCGCGAGGGCCACGGGGCCCAGAGGAGGGGTCTTCACTGTAGGGACTGCGAACAGAATATGAACACATTTATTAGTGGAACATGTCCGATGGTGGGCAAATAAGTAATCAACATGTTAGGGATCAAGTGATGGTTGTGAGCCGAACGGAAGGTTAACGTTGAGCATACTGATGGCTGGCAAGTGACTGGCCTGAAGGGCTAACCATGAGCCAGGAAGCTAACAGGCCAAGTGATGCGGGGGCACATTCCATCTGCTAGCCTCATGGAGGATTTGGACACTCACACTGAGCCACATGGCCTAAAAGAGGCTAACGCTATGTCTTCATGCATCTACTGCGGTGAATGAGAAAATACATGTGGAGACAGAGGGGTCAGAGCTTGATCAGCCACACTGTAGTTTCTATAGGGGAAAAATGGAACAGACAAACTCATCAACTTTGTGTTTATTTTGTTTTTATCTTATGTCTTTTACACCATTTTTATCTTGTGTGTTTTTTAATGTTTTCATCTTGTTGCATCTTATATGTCATTTTCGTGTTATATCTTTTACACATTTTAAACCACAAATAACCGTCACACACTCACAACGGTTTACATTACAGGTCAAGGGAAAAAATACTATTTGTTGGAGCCAGCTGGAAACCAATGTTCCAGGTTCCAAACCAATTTATTTTGGGTCAAAAATCTCTGAACAGTTAAAAATTTGGTTTGAAAACTAGAACGGCGCCGGTTCCATGTTGGTGGAAAAGGACAACAACTTTATATTTGTGGCACCACAAACACACAGAATCCCCAACGGCTTGTTTCAGGTCCAGTAGCTGAGAAAGGGGCTGTGTTCATGTCTCCATCTAGTGCACGCTTTGATAGCTGACCCTTATTTTCAGAGCCTTCAGACCTGTTTTATAACAGAAAAAGACAGGAAACCCTTTTTTTTTTTTTTTTTTTTTTTTTTTTTTTTAACAATATGCCCCCCTTAAAGCAGGGCTAATAGAAGAGCTGTGAAGCTGTAGGTTATCACATCCAGCTATAGACACTGCTCAGTTGACTGCTGTGGCTTCACCTCTGCTTACAAGAGATAACACCTCAACATATAAACCTGAGAGCATAGAGCAGTGTGCAGTCCATTTATTTATATTTATTAAAACTTCAGGGCAGTCAGGGCCACATTTTGGCACAACAGGTCTGTAAACTGTTGTAGGTGTTCACATCACTGTTTACTGAACTGCTATGACTCAACAAGCAACAGCAAATATAGCTGATCTCATTTATCTTACTCTAAACTTCTGTGCCTGTGGTAATCACTTAATCACATATTTTGCAAAAAAACAACAATTCACAGTCATTTATCAGCCAGCCTGCTCTTATCAAAAAGAATAATTATGATGAACTGAAAAAGCATGAGCCAGTAAAGAGATGGCTGGACATAACACATCCTATTTCTGTTCATGTACTATCTACTTGTCCTTTCCTTTACAGTTGTTTCAATGCATTATCTTTTTGCTTTGTTTAGAATACTGCAATTAATTAAAGATACTGTTATTGTTACGGTCATCGTCAATATACAAATTACATTATTCAAATAAAGAGCTGCTGTGAGTGGGAGAGAAATAAAACAAAAAAACAACAGTGAAAAAGGTCTTTCTATTGATTTACATGAAATATGCTCTATGGACGTATGCAGAAGCCTCATCACAGGCTCTCGTCCACTTTTTTTGCCTGATTCGTTTATAAAGCTTAAGTGGGTTGGAATACGACGGACAACATTCTGAAGGCTGTGTCCACATAGCTGCTGCTTTGGATGACGCTGAAGAAACATACCAGACAAAATGTGTATAAAGACAAGTGGAGCGAAGGGTAGACAGTCCTATACATAATTGAATTGATAAGAGGCAGAGTGAGAAGGACGAATGCGAGGCCTGTTATAGAGTCTGTGTAATAGATTTTCTCCAGTGGAGGGAACTGAAGGCCACATGTCTTTACACCAGACCACTGAATAACCACCACTTACTGTTAGATATTCTGCTACAAGGTTTGCAACACGTGTTTGGGGGGCTTCGACTATTCGTTCCTCTTTTTTCTCTTTCTTTTCTTTTGCATGCATTTGGCTCCACAGCTTTTGACCACACTAACACGGTCAATAATACCATGTATATTTGAGCATTTCAGAATGAATATGAATACTGTATATGATGCATACCTGTCATCAAAGACTACTCTCAGACAGGAGCCACAGCCCTTGGGCTGTTCATTAGACCATCAATTAAGATTGAGGGCACCAGTGCTACAGTGTCATTAAGCATTTAGCTGCATAAGACACGTCTATCGTTCATGGGTTCACCTTAGGACACTTGCGTTACAGTCTGACAGGAAGCACACATCCTCCTCACGTGTCACTGTCCACAGAGCAGTGTATGACTGTAAGCAAGGGTGCACACAAGACTCACCTCACTCCTCGCCTTCTCTCATCAGCACATGCCGTCGCCCCCTTATTTATAACTCCTCGTGTTATCACTGTGCTTTTTGTAATCTCTTGTGTTTTACCCTGAAGCCGAAGCTGCGACACTGAGTGACGACAAGTCTCCGTGTTAACGCAGTTCGCATGTGTGTATAGTGAAGAGGAAAGAGATGCTGTTGTCTCACTATTTATGTTAAGAGAAGGTCACAGTCTGCCACAATATTTTACTTTACTACGAGACTATGGGTCAGATTAGGCTGCACTGCACAACCTACTTGGGCGGACATTAATATACCTGTGCGGCCCGCCCCAGTAACGTCTATGTGTGGGAACACTGGAATGAGGCAGCCGTGGGCCAACAACTCTGGTGTTTTCTCAGATAAAACAACATTATTGGTCAATTTATTATATTTTTTGATTGATTTAAGTGCAAATTTCATTGCAGTTTCAGGACTTTATGACATTATTTGGTGCTACAGGCATGATATGTCATTGAATGATGGTGATTGCTTTAGAAAACATGGTTATTGTTAAGATTGTTTGGGGTAAATAGAAGGTTAAAGTGTCCTGAATGCTGTCGAAGGTTTTGATAGTATATGAACACTGTAAGAGCAGAATGAACACAGCCTCAGTGGAGGAAATGTTCGCCGCTTGGGCTGCACAGCCCAGTAGTGAAACAGACTGTGCTGTCCAATTGAGACACACCTCTTCATTAGAACTGCTTTTATGCATCCACATAGCAGACACTGAGCGAATGCAAAGAATGTCCTTCTCCCAGCATCGTCTCGTCTTTAAGCAGCCAGGTTTTAAAAGGCCAGGATGCCAATAAATATTTGCCATTCGTTGACGGTAAAACTACAAAGTGAATGTTAAGGGTAAACAAATGAGCCACTTGAGGTGGAATTAATCAGCCAGGAGGGAGAGTGCCACCCTGTGAATGCTCTTTGGTAACCTTGTACATTTTAATCAACACAACACTCTTTCTCAAACCAGCCAGTTCTGAGTACTTTTAATGAATGAATGGTACAGCATATTGTCAAAACCTTCAGGTCCATTATTAAAAGTGGACCTGTGTTAGTGGATTCCTGATTTTATTTTATTTTTTGCTTTCAAAACTTCCACCTCTGTCAGAACATTAGCATTTAAGAGGAGAGAGTTTACTTAGAAGCCGTCTCCAACCGTTTAACCCTTTTGCTTGATTTTCCTCCATTCATTTACAGGCCTTTAAGCAGAATAAGCTGAGCGATACAGACCAGCTTTCAGTTTACGTTTATGTTGTACTATATTCAAGAAGAGTACATCCAGTGAGCCAGACTATGATTTTACATATTGTTGCATGTGTAAGTATGATCAAATCTGCCTGTATATGGTCACGTCTGTGTCACAACCAGACAGTGAGTGAGACAGTGTTAGCTTCCTGGCATCGTTGACTAGTCCAGGTGACGAGAAGCCACTCTAAAATCTAATCTAATAGCACAAAGACTAAAAGATTAAAGGTAAACGTATTCATACAGGTGTGTTAGTGTGTTTTTACCGGGGAAGTTGGTGGGGTCGGGGTTCTTGTTGCAGTAGTCCGTGAGGCAGCACATCGGATAGATGCCCGTCTCCTGTTTGGTGGATGGGGCGCAGATAAAGGGCCGGTCTCGTGGGATCAGTTCACTTTCGTGTACGCACATGCTGCGCTCAGTGATGAGCCTGCTGCCCAACTTGCGAATGGCAACGTAGCAGACGCCATTTGTGGTGCAGCTGGAGTTGGCACTGCAGCGCTCACAGTAACACTGGAGAGCTGAGGGAAAAGACGAGAAGAAGAGTTAACATTATGACGTGAGGCTACAATACCAAATCTGCACACTGCTGAGCGTAGCATATGTATCGATATGAAATCAGTCTTTCTTTCAAGTTTAAGGATGATTTTGGGTTCTGCGTGAAGTTGAAGAAGCCAGATGTGTTTTTTAACTCTTCTTTATGGTCAGAAAATGACAAACACTTCCATCAGTTGAACATTTCAGAAATCCAGAGGTAGAACATTCAAAACTGTTAGAATGATCAACAGCAAAACATCTAAATATGCATGACTAAAATTAAAACAACAAAACACAATATAAAGCCTATAGACAAAAGAAACAACACAACTTTTTGTATTTATTGGGACATTTTTGGGTTCAATGCAAGTTCAAATAATTCCCTCGCACATTAACCCAAAACACAAACGAAAAGTGTGCATCATAATAGTGATAATTATCATGGTATGGAAGTATATTGAATTATTGTTTTGTTGCCCATTCCTATGTGCAACCACTTATTTATTAGGGGATCCAGAAATACCTCTGCCTTCAGCTGCCTTTGGGGAAAAGTCACCAATTTGCCACTTAATCACATCAGTAAATTTCCCCCAGTGCTGCTTTTGTGTAATGCAAAACCCTGCGGTCTGTCTGCTGTGCTGATAGAGTCGGCCGTCCATTTCAAATGACATTTTCATCCTATGCACAGAATCTGAGGATGTCTAATCATGTCTGCAAGTGTCACCTGAAAAACTCACCAATACGCACTGCCAAGGATTTCAATAGAAACATACTCATACCTTGCTCAACATTCACTTTTATACACAGATGTCTGGGTTTTCCCTAGGTTTTCAGAGGGCTTAGGTACTGTCTGGGTTCTAGTATTTTCCCTAAGTTTTTAAGCACGTGGATAGAGCAAGAAAAAATATCAGTTTACATCATTTTGGGCCATTATCATTATCATATCTGTGTACAAACATTTTGAAGCAGAGCGTATAAATAATAAACATCATTCAAAAAGCTTAAAAAGAAAACTTGCTAAAGAGGTCCACCGGGGGCCAAATATAATCATTAGATGTGGGAAAAGTGGGAGTTTTGACCCATGCTTTAAAATGGTTGGATGTATATGGATGTAAACCTTGGATGTATATGTAGTGTATACAGAATTGTGAACAAAAGTATTTAATTTTCTGCTCAAAATTAGAGAAGTCCTCGACTGCCTCACCAAAGGGAGTGAAAAAACCTTAAAAAATATTGCAAAAAAAACTTGGGAGAGGTGTAAAAGTTGGGTGTAAAAATGCAACTAAATGCAACTGAACTGAACTGAACTGAACTGGAAAGAGACGCAGTAAATAACTTAGGAGACTGCAATGCTCCTTGAATTAATACAAGAAAAACAAAAATGCCGTATTAGATAAGCATTGTCAATGCCACTACGAGCTGCACAAACAAATGTTAGACAAAGAGTTTGAAACAACATTATATGAGCAAGAAGTGTCAGATGCCGACCAGCAGTTCATAGAGCTAAAGCCAGCTTTTAGGATTTTGGACTAAATGGATGAAAATCTGGTTCAAAGCCGCCTGGTTATGTCTGTCAGCTCCTCAGTCAACCGCTTAGGTAATGAGTTATTGAAATACTACATCTAACTGGCAAAGGTTTAAACCATAATGATGAAGAACCAATTTTTAATATTCGTACAAGAGTAGTCGATGGAAATGTGCAAAAATTTGCATTTTTGTTTGCTGATCTTCAGGAAATTAGTTTAAAATGTGTGTTGCATTTGAATGGGAAACCAGTCCACTAAGTCCAACATCAGTGTATTTCTGACACTCTGGAGAAAATGCTTATTAATGTAATGTTTTGTAGAATTAACCAATCAATTTATGCAAAGAGAATATTAAACGTAAGGTTAAAAAATATGAACACACTCCCTGCATGTTAAAGTGTGTATACCTAGAATGTAGAGATTCTATGTATAATTCATCCAACTGCAGCTTTGACTGAAGTTTGTTCACTTCACAGTACTCTGCTCCTCAGTGTGTGTCTGTGTGGGTGTTTATGAAGGAAGTCACTCTGAGGAAATGTGAGACGTTACATCACCCCGTCATACACATACACACATTCATAATTCTCCAAACATTTACTCTGTTGCTTGCACTGTGTGTCTGTGTCTGTCTGTCTGTGTCTGACACAAAAGACAGAATCTGAAACCACCCTTCTCACAAACTCCACATTTCACTCCAAGTGTAGAAGTGGACAAACTGAAAAAGAAGCTGTCAAAGTATAACAAACTGAACTCATGTAGTGTACATGTAGCTTAAATATGTTAAAGCGTGAATACACTGAGAGGCTTGGGAATTTACTGTAGCTGAAATCCATTTGAGGTAACTGTTATTGTATCTTGCTTGTTTAACAAATATTTAAAAGGATGGGACAAATGTCTTGGGACCAGTTAGGTTAAGCTTAAGGTTTCGCTTAGGCAAGGCATTTATTGTAAGGTACTCATTTTTTTGTTTATGGCCTTTAATTAATTTTAGTCGCCTTGTGGGTCTCTGTGTGTGGGTTTTAATGGTATGATAATAGTGTCTGTTGCCCTCTCTCATCAACATCTTGTATTATTGTACTTGTATTATAAATGTTTGTAAATAAAGTGAACTGACCTTAACTGAACTTGACAGAAATTACAGTGCATATCTGAACTCATTAAATGTTTGCATGAGGCCCGAGGCTAGCCAATTAGGGCTCTTCTGCATTGTGAAGCCGCTAACACTCACTGAGCTATTTACTGACTCAAGAAATGTGTTGAAATAACTCATAATGCCTCAACATGCCTTCAAGGGTTTTGTTCATATGGGACTTATTTTGGGTTTGGGGGGCAAACTCTGTTTTGGATTCAGAGAAGCAGTATTATAATCATGGATGTGTTTCAGTCTCCTGAAGATTTAGTGTGACAGGTCAGGGCAACTTTAAGCACCTTTCCTCAGTGATGGGAAACAGCAGGCCTGACTCTAGCAGAGACACGACTGAGCTTAATGTAACAAAGTCTGTCTGCTTAGCAATCCCCAAGGATTCCAACCATTAGCAGCGCTGCTCCAAATAAAATGGGTCACCCTGTCTCGGTGGCTCTCTCCACAGTGTCCTTGCCCCCAGCAAAGGGCAGACAGACAGTCTGGGATCATTATGCAGCTCAGAAACACATCATGCATGGCTGCCCAGGTTAAAGCAACACAGCACACCCTCTAAGACAAACCCTCTGAATAATTAACGGGTCAGGCTCACAGGCTGCGCTGGAGTGTCTCACATCAACAGGCAGTCAGATGGTATTCAAGTATGAAACTTACACCAGTGGAAATCTGCCCTGTGCTACTAACAGTGGAATTCAAAAACTACAAAGTAAACAGAAAAACTAGGGGTGACAGAAAATATCGATAAACTTTGAACAGGTGAAATTAAATTATTATTCTCACAGAAGTGTACTGATTCTCAACAACACTGGATTGATGTTTTTTGTATTTGCGATTTGCAGAGATTTGTGGCAGACACTTCATTCTGTGTTGCGTTTAAATCCCCTGACCTCTAGATGGCAGTGTTGTTAATCCATCTTCACTGATGTAAACTGAGACCGGAAATAGCGTAAGAGCACCGCCACCACTAGCATTAGCATTAGCATTGCCACTATCTGCAATATTTCGAATAAATTCATCTTATCTTTATATTAGTAAATAAATAGTAAAGAGTGTCTACTATAAAAGATATATGAAGATTAGATATTTTCTTTATTGATTATATAAACTGAGGCTCTAGCTACAAAAGCCCAAAATCTTTTTGGTTTTTAAAAGAACTTCAGCTTTTTTGTAATCTCCCTTCTGTCTTGCTGGCTAATGTTGCTGCTGTCAAACATGATCTAACTAAAGAGGAAGACTCCAAACTCCAGGTGTCACCATATAACTTTGGGGTCTTTGAATGGAGACCAGAGTCTGTTCTGTCTGAACGGAGTCCTATGGGACAAGTAGCTCAGTTCCCTGAACAAACTCCAATTTAATGACAACAGCTGGTTTCATAACAATCAAATGACCTCTGTGATGATCTTTAACATCTTATCCAGACTATAAATTATGACGCCACATAATAAGATCTAAAATGAAAAAAAAAAAAAGATTGTTTTGTGAGTCAAGTGACAGGTGAAGCTCGTTTGACAGGTGAAGCTCGTCTGATGCCATTGGTTCACAGTGAAACACGTAACCAAAGTTTAAGCTAATTAGCAGCAGGTTATCCATTACATTTTCCTCAACGGTGTATCAGCCAGCATCGGAATTTACACTCTATCATCTTTGTGGTTACCTCACTAGCCAACATTAGGTACTGCTAATGCTAGCTAATGTTAATGTGATGTGACTGTATTTGATTTAAAAAAAAAAAAAAGTAATCTATTAGTATTATATCACCTGATTGTTGCCAATACACAGCTCTAGTCAAAGTGTGTATTATATTACTAGGCAGAAACATATCAGCAGTCTGACAATGTGATGTTGCCCAGTTCTGAATGAACAGTACGCTTCCCGAATGTGGAATTCATGGAATTGTCTGGAGGTGAATTCCAGACAGGCAGAGTCAGGGAGGGGAAAAAAACAGTAAATTACAACAGCAAAACAACAACTCTGTGTGTGTGTGTGTGTGTGTGTGTGTGTGTGTGTGTGTGTGTGTGTGTGTGTGTGTGTGTGTGTGTGTGTGTGTTTTTACAGTCTGTTGCGGTGTCTGGGAGAAAAGGAACAAGCCATATGCATCAAAAGACAGGAGACGGAGAAATAAAAGCCAGCTGATGCCGATCACCTCTGACTCAGCCTCAGCACAGATAAGTCTGGTAAATCCTGTCTGTCTCAAACGTACGAACACACACACACACACACACACACACACACAGACAGACACACACATGCACATACACTGAGTGTACACTGTCATTTGTAAATACAAAACTGAAATGGTGCTCAAAAACATTTTTGCTGTTGGCTGAGGTAGATCAGTTGATGTGATACAACCATGAGCAATGGGAGCCCATTCTGTATGTACATAGTTTATGTATTTAGTGAAATTACCCTGCATTGTATATACTATTTTTTTGACATGAGTAACAGCCAATGTCTCTCCTGCACATTTTTTTCACATATTTTTGTACATAACTATCTTGTCTAGACTCTTCCTCTTTTTGTTCTGCTTTGCTCTTTTTTTGGTGTTCTAATAGAAATCTAACTCCAATTTAGTTTTTTTATTGCAAGAAAAGGTGATATTATGACAAGAGTCAGAAGTGGTAGCACTGAGCAAGAACACCTATAATAGAAAAGTCTGAGAACCTTTTTACACAGATAAAACAGTGACTGCTCTTAAAAAGTACTTCAACTCCAACAGTCAAGTTTGACTCCCATAGAGAAAAATTAAATGTTATGTGAAGCAGCCAAAATGAAAATATTCTGACTCTTAGTTCCTCTTGATCACTACTAGATCCATACAAAAAACCTCCACACATGTGCAACAATGTTAGCTCCTGTAACTATTTCTAAGTAATTTACTGCAGTTTGAAGGATTTAAAAAAAAATATATAATGTATATAATACATTTGTATTTTCACCTTTTCTTGCAATAAAAAAATATTCTTATATATAATGTATATTCTTATATATTTTTATATTAGAAGTTGACACCAAAAAAGAACAAAGTAGAACAAAAAGAAGTAAAGTCAATTAATGAAGTAACAGAAGCCAACAGTAGCTAGTAAGATACATTTAGTCACTGTTAGCTAACAAGCTAAGAGCAGTTTGTCAGTTCAATGAGACTGGGGTAAGAGGGGAAATTACAAAGGAGTTGAAATTATTTTAAAAACCTAAAAGATTCAAGGATTTTGAGATAATATTTGTGTCTGGACCCCACTTTATTTATTTATTTATTTAAGAAAATGTAGCTAATCTATTTTATTAGCACCATAACTCTTACAAAAGAAAAACATGTATTTATATGAAACGATACAATATACTTTACTGTCCCCGTAAAGAAATTTGTGTTGGCCTCTAAAGTGTTGCACTCCACAGTTAAATCAAAACTTTATTTAATAAGAAATAATGTGAATCTTTTGATAATATTAATTAAACATAGAAAGCATTTTACTTTGAAATCCTGGTAATATGAAGTAGTATTTCACAGATGTGTACAAACTGGGTTTCTTGTACAGATCAGGTAGTGAAGCTCTAAAAACATTTCCTGTCATGCAACTCAACAGCATCTTGTTTGCGTGTAAAACTGTAGGCTCAGAGTGCACACAGGTTACAGTGTGTTACCGTGTGGTGAGTCTGACCTGTTCCTGCTGATCACAGATCAGTCAGTGGTTAAAGCTGAGCAGAAGTCAACCACACGGGCATGTCTGTAGACACACACACTGCACTTATTGCTTTTTTTTCCCCGACGACACCACAAACAAACACACCCATTATTGCTTTTATTAAAGATGCTGCACCTCTCCACCAATTATTCCTCTTCCTCTTCCTCTCTGCTTTTGCTTTTCTGTTCTTTCATTAAAGCGCAGCTGGCCATCACAGTTTGCCGGAAGTTTTTATTAAAAAGCATTCACCTGCATTCACCTAAATCTTATTACTCAGCCGGAGTCCTCAAACAAACAATGGAATGCCTTTATGAAACAACTATGCTGCATAAAAACATGCCCTTCAAATTGTTCCTCAAGGGTGAGCCTCTTGCGTTTTATCAAGTGGACCCTCTTCCTCAATGCACTATTCTCTCACTTAACAGCCCATTAGACTGTCCAGAAGCATCTGTAATTAGCAGCGTGCAGGAAAAACACAGCATTGGCTTAGACATCGTGTCACTGCAATGCAGCAAGAACTAATTGTTTTACTTAAAAATATGCTACACTGCACAGGAAATAAACAAGTTAAATGTACAAGTGCCGTCTGTAAATATCTGATGTGTCTGTGACATTGTTTCAACAAGTGTTTAAGTGTTATTCTCTTTAAGAGTTGTAAATCACCAATTTCAGTCCAATGCCTGCCTGTTCATGGGAGGGTGTGTGTTAAGAAGATTTATTCCTTTGCATAAAACTGCCCTATAAAGCAGTTACAGTTAGTGTAAGTGACACTAGTGAGACCGTTAAGGGGTTCTGTCACGCAGATGTTTCATAAAGTATCTGTGTTTAATTACAGCTGTACACCTTTGTTGAAGATTCTCAGAAAGCACTGACCCTCGTTTACAATGATGCAGACATACTATATAAATATTATCTTTGGTTTTGGCTGGATCTGGTCTAGCCCCTCCCATCTGCTCTGCAGTGAACACTGCACTTTAACACAACACTTGAGGATGGAAACACACATGGATTCACATTTTATTTAGTAGATTTTTGCAAAAATTGGTTCAAACTTGCAATACATTTGGATGGAAACCTGACAAGTGTCAAACTCTGCACACACATCATTCTGTACAGTGAAAAGAGAAGAAAAACTGGAGGGGGGAGTTCAAATCTCTGAAGCAGCTGTTGGAGAACTTTCTGAGGAATGTAGAAACGTCCAAGCTGCTGTGCCAAAACAAGGCAGGAAAAGTCTTAAAATTCAAAACATTACATAAACATAAAACATTGTCAATAAATGTGGAGCAGTGTGGGTGATTTGTTTTGCACCCTATTTGGCTGTAGCTAAATTTTAGGTTTATCAAGTATATCTCCTCTTGAGGATGAACAGGCCTTCACATCTTTTCGTACATACTTTTGGACTTTCTAGTTTAATCTGAACCAAATTTGGTGTTCAACCTTTCCTGGACCACAGTGTGGACCAAATCGCTGGCCTTTGGTCAGACCAAAAGAGGTGGTTTGGATCAAACTGAACCATGGTTCGGGTTCATGCCCAGTGTGAAAACACTTTTAAGATGGTTCGGACTTTTGGACCAAATACAGGAAGATACACAAGGCTATTGTTGTGAAAAGAAGATGGAAGAAGTTAAAAATGAGGCGAATTAACAACATGCTGACATGAGATGCAGCCCGTCTATAAAGCCAGATGCAGCACACAAAGATGACCTCTACCAAAACTGCAGTGTGAAAGACTGGATCTGTCTGGATTGGATTGAAATATATATATATATATATATATAATGTAGGGAAAATGGTAAAGTTAGTTTTAGTGAGTTTAAACCGTATCGATCTAGACCAGAGAACTAAACCCGAGTACCTGAGTTCTCTGCTCAGTAGGAATCAAGGACACTGAGATTTTACTTTACACTGAAAAATAAATATTCTAATCACATAACATGGCATGTGATATGAAGATATTTGGTTGTGTCAAATGAGGATCGTCTGATATTTTGGGAAATCATATTGAGGACACTGTGCTTCTAATTAAAGGCCTAACATCCTGAGAGCTGTAAAGGAAGTGTGGATCCATTTTAAGAAGAGCAGTGACACATACACAATGCAGTGTGTGTGATATGACAGGGGGGCTAAGGGCAAACAAACACAAGGCCAGATCTGACCATGTGGACAGACAGACAAACTGTGGTCGGCTGATCTCAGAGGATGACGCCAGGCATAAAGACCAAACACACACAACGGAACACCAGTGGCCTGCCTCGCTGCTCTCAAGGCTGCTCTGGCCCATTTTAATCTGTGTGTGCGTGTGTGTTTGTGTGTGTGTTCCTCTGGGAGCTGGAGTTGTTTGGACGGAGCAGCTCTGTACAGATGAAGTTACACTGCCTGCATCTCACACACATTTCTGACCATCAACAGGTCAGTGAGGTGTGAAGGGACAGCAGTCTTCACCGTGTGTTGACGTGCCTTTGTATATTTATGATCTATATTTGGGAGGACATTTTGGGTTGTCAGGACGTTTCAGGCGATTGCTATAACTTTTTCATTGTTTGACAAAAAGAGAGACGTCTGTCTGCTATTGGATTTTGTTACTAATGAATGACATTTAGGCTATGCATTGCACAGCGAACCATCACTCTTGATCAGATACAATCTAATATTATGGGAAACACTGATGGCATTGGAGAAGAATGATGGAAATGGAAAATATATGGATAAACAAAATTTCCACCTCAGGATTTTACACTTACTTGAGGTTTTTTAAATTAAGTTATGACGTTTGAGTAAAACAAAACGCTGTAACATCTGGAAAGGTTTTAACTGAGAATGTGAACAAAATGAATACTAAAAACAAAAGAAAAATGTATATTGCAATAAGTATAATTATCACAATATAAAAATACATCACAATAATGATTTTTATCACTTTATCACCCAGCCCTGTCTGGAGCTTCAATGATTATTTGATTAATCAATTAGTTTTTAGATTCTGATAACAGGTTTGAGTAATTCTAGGTCTGTGGTTTCAGTTTCTTAAATGGGAATATTTCCTGGTTTCTTCCTTCCGGTTTGAGTTGTGGATAAAACAAGACATTTGAAGACGTCGTCTCGGGCTTTAGGAAACAATGATCAACATTCCTTACTGTTTTATAGAACAAACGACAAGAAAATAATCAAATTAATCGTTGATGAAAATAATTTAGTTACAGTCCTGCATACATTAAACTTGATGCTCATGTTTATGCGGTCCATGTCACACATTGTATCTTGTAAAAAACCTGTTTGCTGAAATCTGCCTATAGGTGTCTTTAGGCTTAATCTCCTCCCGATGTGTGTGCATCATATTCCAGCTGCTGGAGAACAGCCGCTGCAGTCAGTGTGTCACTTCCAGCTGTGTCCACATGATGTGTGACCTGCATCTCCTCGAATGAGCTCAGTCAGACCCACTGTGTACAGATAGCAGTATAAGAACAGTCTATTTCTGCCTGAGCAGCATCGATACGGTTTTAAACGGTTTCAAATAATAAATAATAAATGAGCAGAAAGCGTGTCTGCAGTAATCTTACACATTACAGAGAAGTAAAACAACTCTAAAACAATCCTGAGAACAAAGCAACTTGAAGCCTTTGAAAACCTGAAACTGATGAGGAAAAGAACAAAACAACCCAAATGTCACCACATGAACGCACTCAGCTCCCCAAAGGCTTTCAGTTTGCAACTGATGGAGACGCCACCGAGCGACGACACACACACACACACACACACACACACACACAAACAAAACATTATGCTTTGATTAATCAAGGGGAATGTTCCGTATATTAAACTTCACACAGTGGTATTTAAGTTTATTTATTATTTGCAGACTGTGATGGACAGAATAACGAAAAACCTCACATTTGAGATGCTGCAGCCTGTGAAGGGTTTGGCGCTTTTGTGTGAAAAATCCAACTGAAACTAGAAGGATAAAAAAAAAAAAAAAAAAAAGTAGAGCTGCAACCATCTATCAGTTCTTTTATTAACCCTGAAAAGTGTTCAAAGAAACGCCTGGACGTAGTTTGATATTTTTAACTGTGTTGTAAACCATGATGATTCGGGGGAGCCTGCGCTTTCTTTCTGGCACAGTGTTGTGTCACCATCCGGCATTATCTATGTGTGAGTGAGCCATTTTTCCAGTGTGAAAAGTGTATTTAGGCATTTAAGATTTTCATGTGAATTATAGCTCAGTGACTTCTGGAATATGACACTAGGAGGCAAACTTCAGCACTGAAGTCCTAGTAACATACTTACAGTACACTAAACCTTAGTGTTTAACAGTAAAACATGTATATTAGTCAAATATCAACGATAAAACATGTTTTGGTGATGTTGGCTCTTACACTAGTTATGTATCACTGGTATAGATCTATTACTCATTAAAGTGGGTTTGGGAGATGGAGCAAAAATGTCAAAGAATTACTGGTTGTTAACATGAAGGGTTTTTTTTTCTTATGTGACTATCAATGTCTCAAACTGAAAATGTCCCTTTGGTATACAAAATTTACGAGTGTGTTTTTTAAACATCCTATACTCAATTATTAATTGCAGCCCGCATTATCATAACTGCAGATTAAAAGAATCCATCAAAAGAAAATTAAAGAGACATTATGCATAATCAGGCTCTTTTTAACAGCTAGCATACTAAAAATTTTAAAATGGATCACATCCATTGCAAACCTTCTAAGAAAAGCATGGTGTGGAGTCCCAGGTGCAGTGGTTATTAATATCACTTAATGCAGTAGGAAGGCACGGCTTAGTAGTGAGCTACAAGAACTTATTTAGAACCAGGATCTCAGCTCAACTTTTTTCAGAGGCTAATATTGTCCAAAGAAAAAGGAAAAACAAGGAAAACTTAGGTTGCAAGCAGCAATGATTGGGCCCTTGAACCTCTGCACATGTCGGTGCCGACCACAGTCGAGGGGTTTTACTGTGGGCAAGTTGGATCATCTGGCCTCATTTTGGATGTGGCACAAGGGAGTTAAATACACCATGTTTACTATGTGGCACTAGAGAATTACGAGTAATGACACAGCATTTCAGAGTGGAACATCAAAATGTGCTGCATCACTACAGCAATACCATTCATCACTATTTATCACAAAGGTCTTTAGATGACACTGACCAAGTTACTTAGGTTTTTTAGCTACTAACTTTAAATTACTTCCACATTGGCGTTATTTTGGAGATCCCTATTTAGCAGCGTGCAGTTCCCTGCCACTTGGTTTGAACCAAGGTTCAAGTTTTTGTTAGATTGTCCACATTTGGTCTGCTTGGTTTTGCTTTCACACTGCAATTTTGATAGTGAACTGATACGTCCTGTCATCATCATCTACATGTACGTTTGATCCAGACCAAAACCACCTCTTTTGGTTGGATGAAAGACTGGCTGTTTGGTCCACATCGTGGTCCAGGGGAGGTTCCATATCTGCAAATTTGGCGCAAATGAAACTGGACAGTCTGAAAGTCCGGACCAAACAAGGCAGGTGTGAAAACACCCCAAAGTCTGGTCCTGATACGTGTACCCAAATTTGGTATGTTTAAGCTTAGTTTAAAATTTTGTGATTTTTGTAGAGAACTTCTGTTTCTAGCAAAACACTGAAATTCACTGTATTGCCACGGAAACGCTGTATAACAATGTCACCACTCTGATAAATTTCCATCGTCTTTGTTCATCGTTCTTTAGATGAAACTGACCAAATTCGCCACATCTAGGTGAAACCTCAAGTAGGGGCTTAATATTGATCCATTTTGCCACAGCCATGCACAAAACCCATAATACATCAAATTTTTCAACCACTTCACTTTCCACCCTTCAAAAATGCAATTGCATTATTCTAAAGAGCAGTATGTGCTATTTATTGACATCAAGTGGTGAAGCTACAGATTGCAACCAACTGAAGACCCCTCTCAATCTGGCAAACTCTGGTCCACACTCAAACATATTATGTGATGCACCTTAACACTGGATGCCACCCACCTATGAAACAAAGAAAAAGGATAAGAGGAAGTCTGTAGTAACATGGTGTCACAATATGGTGGACTCCATGAAATGCCACCTGCTCTCTCTGTAGATATAAACGGTTCATTCAAAGGTAACAGAAACAGAACTATTCTCATTTCCGTGTGATTAGAAACTAATATAAACATAAATTACTATTTATTCCATTTCATCAATTAGATCCTCCCAAATCCCCCTAAATGTTACACACTGGATCCTTATCTTTCATCTTTACAGATACAATCAGGCAGATTGTCAACAACAATCCATTCTGTTCTGAAATCGAGCAGCGTTTGGATTTGAATTTGATTTTTGCCATCGCCTCCGTTCCTTTGACTTGTCATTTCCTCCATCTCCTCACAGTACTGGTTCTGTGCAACCTTTGGGAACACGTGGAACTGGATTGAGGAGTGAGTAGACTGGAGCCTCTGTTCCAGCTCGTCTCCCCCCTTTATGCTTAAAGTTCAACAGGCTGTGAAAAAGACTAACAGCAAAGAGTGGGAGTGGGAATAGTATGAAAAGTAGGCCAGTTGTTCATTCTTCAAGTCTGATGCAAAAAAGTGTCAAATATTTCAAAGGCTTTTCTTTCTTCAAACCTTCGAAGGTTTCAGCATCACAAATGTGAGTCCTCCTCTTTGGTAGATTTCTTCTGAGCCTGGACCTTATGCACCATCAGACTATGTGCAGATGTGACAATAAATGGCAATCAATTTGGTGTTCTACATTCCTGAGATTAATAACACAAGAAAAATCTGGGCAAGTATTGTGAGAATCGCTTAATCATTTAAGTCATTTCCAAGCTAGTCTGGCAAAATGTCAGAGGCTGCAGCTTGTCAAATGGCAGGCTCTCCTTTGTCTGATAGTAAACTGTTACATTTGACAACATTGTCCTTTCTGTCTTGACTAAAAAAACTGAACACATCACTTTTAGGCATGAAAGGAGGCGTCAACACAAAACAAGTAAAATCAACATCTCTAGCTAGTGCCACTTGCAAATAGCCCAGACTGAGAAGCAAC
>JAPQRN010011313.1:29672-40314 GCA_037367275.1 Coranthus polyacanthus | reverse complement strand
CTCAGCTCTATCAGTGGTTTTGGGCTTTTAGCCCAGTTTTTTTATGCGCAGGCAAGAAAAATCTTCTGTCACCTCCAGACCCTCAAAATAAAATACATTAATTTCTGCCTCCAAAGGGTGCGCTTGCATAAATTCCCAGAGTAAGACTTACCCAGAGTCCCACAGCTTGTTCAACGTCGGCCTGGGACGTCTCCGAGCTGCTGTCATCCACCACAAAGGAAACCCGGTAGAACAAACTCTCTGCAAATGAAGACGAGACCACAGAAAAAGAGGGAGAAAATAGAGGATAATACCTCAGTCTCAATTTGGCACAGACTATTTCACAGACATAATAGAACTTCTTTCTGGCTGCGCCACATAGCAGGAGATGAAGTGAGCCGCTGGAGGTAATCGAGTTATGTAAAAATCCAATTTTACACTGTAAAACGACCAGGGCCAATGTGCTGCTTGACAGATAACAACCGAAGAGAGAACGAGACAGCAATCATTATAATGTCTTTTCTGTGCGAACGGGACCAAAATGGTTTCGTTCTGAATGTGTCAGGAACCAGAACTACATTTCTACAGTGTTTTTAGAAGGACTTTGCTTTCAACGCGTGTTTGCCTGCGATCTGTCACTTCACACATTTAACTTAAATGACTTAAAACACAATACGATGAACTTCAGACCAAGCTGACGCACACAAGAAAAACACATGCACTACGGCTGGACCACAGTCAAAATGATGTTGAAAAAAATGAGGTCCTGAGTGTTAATTCACTTACAATTTAATTCTCTAAATGTCATTTGTTTCCTTGTTAAATATTCTTCAAAAACTATTGTAAAGTTTCTTTAAATCATATTCTCTCTTTACCTTCTTTCTTGAATAATGCGTGAGTTCTTTGACATACAGTGTGTTCATTTTCCACATCTTTCAGCAGATCCAACGTTACATTTTCTCTGGCGTGGCATGTTTCAACTCTCCTGCTATGCTTCACAGCGGCCACTAGATGTCGCTCCAGTATCTACAATCGTTAGTAAGAGTCACTACACAGTCAGAAGACCTCTCTCTCCTCCATCCGTCCTGGTAGAAACACTTGCGAGCTGCAGATTTGAAAGTAATGTATTTCTCAGCAGAGGCTCGTTTCAGACACTGGACTTTACAGTACTGCAGTCTATAAAACAGAGGCTGTGTGGATGTTTTTCATTTACACGAGCAGCAGAGCAGGACGTCTCTACCAAGAAACTGGATGGATTTAAAGACAGCGAGAAACAGAGTACAGGATAAAAACAGGGATGATACGTGTAGATGTAAAAAAGAAACATTAAGTTTTCCGACTGAAGTATATCGTAGTTTTGAAAAGTGAAAAAGGGGAAACAGGTGTTGATACAAGGCAGGAATAACGCACCACAAAACCCATATGTTTGAACTACACACCAGGCTAAAAACTACAGTTTGATTAGACACCTCCTCAAAGTTTCATTTCTACAGCCGCCAAAAATCACAACAAACCAATCACCACCGTCCAAATCACGACAGACTCGTCCTTTCACCAGATGAATGCCTCCACACTGCACATCTACCTCTACTGCACAACTCATTATGAGGCTACAACAACTAGTTTTCTGCCAGTTCTTAAAAAAGTCTTCATGTATTCAGTCTTAAAATCTTGTTTCTTCAAATAAGAGTCTAATGTAAAGTTAGACGAAGATGCTTTGAAAACTGTGACGTAACCAGTGTTGGGGAGAAACTACTTACATGTCTTAAATGACAAATAACAGTTACTAATCAAAATGTTGGCAATTACACAGGATTTAAATCCGACTGAAAAATGCAAGGTGTAAATGGAATTTTCTTTTTGTCAAAATCAATATTTTTCTTACTCTAAACCTTCATATGTTCGTATATGACCTGATTTTGCTGTAAATATAAAAGAGGGATTGAAAAAGAGGCATTCAGGGACGCGTGTAAAAAGAAAACTTGAACGGTATCAGGTCCTGTTGATAGTTTTATCACCACTCAACGTAGAACCGACCTTGTGTTTGTGATTGGTTTCGACGGTTGTTCTTTAAAATCTTAATTCATTTTACATTGAAGGACTTTTAATGAAGGTTTGAGAGCGATGAGTGTGGAGTAAAGCTGTAATATATAACAAATGAATTGTCTAAATTGAGGTTAGTGCTTCCCCTGGAGACCATACAGGCTCGACAAAAATTCAGATTTTAATATATTCATTGTGAATATGTTTCTCCAGTATTTTTTTAACAAATAACTACTACTACTACTACTAATGGTAGCGTAACGTTAACAGAATAGACAATAATATCACTAATCTCAATTATTTGTATGACAATTAATTGTCAATTCTAATTTCAATATCGTGGAAGCCCTAGTAGACAGAAAAAAAATCAATTAAAATCATGAATAACACTGAACATTTTTTTTCACTAGATTACATTTTCTACTGTTTAAATGCCTGGTTTAACTTCATGTTTTTAAGACTTCTCAGCTATATTTCAGGTCAGTTCCAGATCAAAACATTTGTTAGAAAAGTCATCAACTGTAACAAGTAACACTACTTTGATGAAGTAATTAAAACAGCTACATTATCACATTTTAACAGAAAACATTTCAAAAGTAACCTTCCCAACACTGATCTTAACCCACGTCAAGACTTTTGTTCTGATAACTAATTGTAATTCCACATGGTTTCATACTGTGAACTAGAAATAATCTCCCATCATTGTTAAAAATGAAGACTTTAAGACTTAATACAAGATACTATGATGATTTTTTTGCGATGCATGCTGTCATTTCAGATCATTTTTTTGGGTTTCTACATCTACAGTTGTGTTACTGCATAACATACTGTTCCCCGATGACAGTCCACACAGACATGTAAAATGAAAGCGTTGTTTACATTGGCATGGCAACATGGGCTTGACAGCCGAAGCGGCGGTCGGGGATCCAGGGGGGGTTGGCTGCGCTGTGGCCTTTTTGAGGCCGGCGTTACTGACTGGTTTTAATAGAGCAGTTGGAGACGAAGAGGAGGATGAAGAAGAAGAAGAAGAGGATGAACTGGTGGTGGTTATCAAGTGGGTGTTGACGACGGTAGGTGGGATAAGGTCTTTGAGATATTCTTCATCGTTATTTGGAATCATGGCACTGTGA
The DNA here is from genome assembly GCA_037367275.1 of Coranthus polyacanthus. Taxonomy (NCBI): domain Eukaryota; kingdom Metazoa; phylum Chordata; class Actinopteri; order Kurtiformes; family Apogonidae; genus Coranthus; species Coranthus polyacanthus. Next base: position 37,162 of record JAPQRN010011313.1, on the reverse strand, counting down.
ACAAGCACTTCAAAGCTCTGATTCACATTCTCGTTGTTGGGCTTTGAGTTCAGACTTGGCTTTGAAATTGTTGAATCGGACTTCATTAATGTCCCAGCGTTCACAGTAATGTTTGCATTGTTTTTTCCTGTTACATTGCTCTTCTCTGCTGCTGCACTTTCCATTTCCATCAAAATCGTGGCATTTTTAGCCTTTGTTGTGTTTGACATTTCAGCTGACACTGAGGGAGTGTCTTTATGTGTGGTTACGTTTGACTTGGAGGTATATTTTGAGTGTGCTGTGTGTGCGGTTTGGTTGTTGTTCCCAGGCGGTGGGAGCTCCTCAAACCCAGAAATGTAGCCTTGATCTGGGACATTGATAGAAGAGTCAGTGGGGGTTCCAGAGGTTGGACTAGAAGAGGGGATATTTAGGCCAGAAATGTGCAGGGGGCTTGGAATAACCAGAGTAACAGTGGTTTCTGTCACTACAGAAGAGCCAGCCTTATGACTGGCCTCAGAAGTGGGGCAGGGAGACGTTTGGATTTCAACAGGCGACAGTTGCGTGTCTAGGGCAGAATCTGGATTGAGGCTTTTGTTTGGATGGTGGTCTGTTGTGGCATTCAGCTGCACAGCCACAGCGTGATTGGCGTAATCTGCTGAAGAAGCCGCGGCAGAGGTTTGTTCTTCCAAATGTGCAGCAGAGTGAATTTTCGGGACAACATCCGCCGGGTCAAATAAAGCAGCGATATGTGGCTGTTTTCTAGTTGTGGTGATGTTAATTGATGACTCCGTTGACAACACTGGACCATCAACACGCCCTGAAGAATTTACTGTGTGTGAGTTGTTTACAGGCTGCAGCGAAACCATGTCCTTGTCAGACAATTGAGCAGACACAAGGGGCGGAGAGCGGCTGGGGGATGACTCGACTGACTGCCGTTTATCATCTCTGACTCGGAAAGCTTGGCCAAGAGAATGTGATTGCTGGAGAGACTCTGTCAAATGCCTAACAGGGTACGCAGAGGATCCTGGGAAAGACTGCGGATGGGTATCCAGTGGGGATTGGGCTGTTGTGGGCTGGTGGAATCCAGCTGTCGTCTGAGTGGGAGACAAAGAGCCAGTGCCTGTCTCTGATCTGCTGGCAGACAGTGATTGCATTGCCAGAAAGGGATGGAGAGGAGGGGTGATGGAAGGGACAGGTAAAGAGGGAAGAACAGGGGAGTAGATGACAGAAACGGGGCTGGGAGAAAGGAAAGGAGGGGAGTAAAAAATGCTTGGGGAAAGGAAAGGAGATGCGGAGATATGTGATGACCGAAGAGGGGGAATAAGAGCAAAAGAAGTCAAGTGCTGCCTCAGCTCCTCTACACCAACATGCGTCTCTGCATTTTGTGCATCCTGACTCATTTCTAGTTTCTCACTCACATCCAAATACTCACTTGTCTGAGTTTCCGAGTGTGTGTGCGTCAGGCTGCTGGCTTGTTCAGTGTGTGTTTGTGTCGAGCTTGTCAAGCGTTGTGTATAATCCAGCCCCGAAGCGTGCTGCGGGGTTGCGGTGCCAGGCTGCAAGTTGCTGGGAAGTGCCAGCGTCTGGGTCGGTGCCACAACAGATGGATTTAACAAAGGGGAAGTGGGGTGATTAAATGTATCGTCGTAGCCACTGACGCCCTGAAAGCTAGAGGATTGTGTGGGCAAGCCTCCAGGGTTGGTGTTCGTGTTCACCTGAGAGACTGTGTGGTGGAGTATCCACAGATCTCTGTTAAAGGTCAGGCTCGAAGTAAGTCTGTCCTGTGACCCCCCCTGTGATGTCTGAACTAAGAGAGGAGAGTTCTCAACTACAGGATTAGTGGAGGAGAAGGAAGATGCTGTGGTTTCTTCTCCTTCCATCTGTTCTGTCAGCCTAGAAACCTCCATCACCATGGCAGCAGAAAGAGTCCCTGAAGAGACTGTGAGAGACAGGTTGTCAACATACTGCGAAGAGAGACTTGAAAGGATATTGGATGAAGAAAAAGAAGAGAGAGGAGACAGAGAACCAAAGTTCAAAGGCTGCAGTCTGTCAATATTCGTCTGAAGCAGAGCTGGAGTACGTTCAGAAGCCTCAAGTCCTCTTGTTGGCAGTGATGTTAAAGCGGGATGAGCATCTGCCTGTGACTCATCTGACAAAGTATAAATATTCAAATGTTTCTGATCAGACTCAACCCAGAACCGACTACTTGCTGAATTAGAAGAAGGCCATAAAACAATTGACAAGTCCAACTGAGAGTCGAGAAAGTCCAAATCCGACAGATTTGGCTGCATTTGAGGTGGGGAATCACGTATGAATACAGCAGAACTGGACGGAAGATTTTCCACCGCAGAACTGGGTGGAAAATTTTCCACAGATATTCCAGAGAGAGTTGGTACAATTTGTCTCAAGGAGGAGTCTAAGACGTTCCCAACCAAATGGGCGTCAAGGAGCTGACTACTCTCAGAGGATGTCAATCGACCCCTGGGAGGTTCAGTTACATTACTGGAAATCTCTTCAGTGGATGGTAAATTGTATGCAGGAAGGCCTTCAGCTACTGATGTCTGAAATTCAGTTTGGGCTTTAGGAAAGGGAGAGGATGCTGTGTCAACCATTGTCACCTCAAAGTTGCTTTGAAGATTTGAGGCCTGTGACAGAAAAGGCAACATAGAAGGCTGAAATCTCCTGCTATCTCCATCTGACTCGGGAACACGAGCAGAAGCAACAACGCCATCTCTTTCTGCATAGATTTGCCAGAAAGAGGAGGAAAACAAAGGGGGAGGCTGCAGATGAATGAGAGAGGGTAAAAGAGGAATAATGGTGGCCCAGATGGGAGGAGAGGATGAAGAGGGGGTAAAGGTTTGAGAGGAGTAAAGAGGAGGTGGAAGGAGGGCTGGAATGGGATCAGCAACCGGGGAAGATGGATGAAGAGATGGTGAATGAAACGATGTGAGGGGAAGAACAGCTGAGAGAGAAGGAGAAGCTTGAACGGGGAGTTGGAGAAGGGAGGCTGAAGAGTAATGAAGGTTGTTGAGAGAGGATTCAAGAGTTTTGGGCAAGAAAATCACAGGAGACATAGTGAAGGATATGGACAACATTGGGCGATTTAAGTGCGAAGATGAATGTATTTGTGTCAATGCAAGCATTTCTACAGCTGCATGTGTGTGTGTACTTGTATATAAATTATTATTGAGTGTATTTCTGCCCACTGCAGGTTTTACATCGCTCTCACTGGGATCAATTTCATCCATATTTTCCAGTGACTCTAAAGAAAGTGAGGTATGGGACGACTGAGATGTATTGTCCTTCTCTGGGACTGGTAATGACTGTTTTGGGAAACTCTCCACAAGGGAAGCAGAAGAGATTTTCGGTGGAGCAGGGAAGCTTGGTTGTATCTGCTGAATGTTGAGGAGTGGTGGAAAACTAGAACGTTCCTCTTGCTGAGTGACAGTTTGTACATAGTAACTTTCCTCAAACTTTTGTCCACTGAAGCTGGAGTTGTTCCTGTGCAGAGTTTTAGCTCCAGCAACTGTCGGGGTAGAAATTATGGAACGGCTGATGGATGTATTTGTCTCTGGCATCAATTTATCTTGTGAATGGTTCCCATATGGCTTGTTCTCTATTAAAAAGTTGGAAGCATTTTGAAGACGTGTAACAGGATGCAAACTGCCATTAACGTCTGGCTTTTCTGTGTTATGGATGATAAAATCTGGAGGCTGGATGGTGGCCGGCTCATCCAGAGAGTAGGTGGAGTCAAACTCGTACAAGCCTGCCTCAGCAAGCTCAGCCAAATCATAGAGAAACGTCTCAGTTCCTGATGCATATTCATCACTTAGAGGCTCTAAAGGATCAGTCCAGTTACCCGTGGCAACTGACTGGTTATCTCCACCGAGCACACTGAGCAGCGACCACCGCGGCTTGTTCTTTCTGTTGCTAAGAGATGATGAAAGTAATGTTGACGACGATGATGCAAAACCTGCAGAAACTAAAGCTGGGTTTAATGTGTCATCTTTGTGTTGCCATGGAGATGATCTTGGAGTGGAGGTCATAGGGGTATCCTTGTTGGACACTGGTTGCTGTCGAGATGCAGGTCGTGTTGGTGTGTGCATGTGACCAGTTTTGGGTGTTGCATACACAAGTCCAGAAGAATGTGTTGTGTCTGTCATCCTGGATTTATCTGAGATACTAGTTGTATGTTTGTTTAGTGATGATTGAGGAGTGGAGGTTACATGAGGTTTTTCTGGTTCTTGAGTGGTTGTAGGGGTATCTTGGATGGAGAATGGTTGGGGTGAGATGTTTGATCGACCAGTTGTATGCTTTGCATACACAAATCCAGAAGAAGGTGCTGTGCTTTTCAACCTGGATTGCAGAGTGGAGGTTGAAACACGTGTTTCTGGATGTTGAGTGGTTGTTGGGGTGTCCTTGTTGGAAAACGGTTGGTGTGAGACATTTGGTTGACGAGTTGTAGATGTTTCATACACAAGCCCAGAAGAATGTGTTGTGCTTTTCAACCTGGACTCATCTGAGTACCTCCATGTGTGTTTGTTTATTGTCCTGGCTGTGGATTTGAGGTCACTTGGAGGTAAAGGAGGTTTCGTTACATGAAGCGTTGGTCTGGGAGACACTCTGTGAGTGGCTGGACGTCTTCCTCCAGCTGGCCTTTTCCTCAGAGGTGTGGAGATAAACCCAAGACCAGAGGGCTTGGCTGCGCGAGGCCTTGGAAGCGGAGCTGGAGGTCTGGGGGGAGGAGGAGCAGGAGGGGTTACAAGCCTCGGTAGGTGTGCTGGATTTGACGGACTAGGGGCAGCTCCCGGTTGAACTGGATGCATAGATGCTAGAGTTGCCGAAACATCAGGTGCCAGAGCTGAAGGCAGACCAGAGACGAGGGATTTCCGATGAGAGGCTTGTTTTCGGGGCCTAGGAATGGAAGAAGGTATAACTGGGGCTGGATTTGGTGGAGTTGTGAGAGGCTGTGGAACATGGGATCTCGCAGCAGATAATCCTACAACATGTCTGAGACTCCTCTTGAAAAGACGGGGACCGGAAGCCTTCGTCTGTGATGTCTCCTTCACTGTCACCGGGACACGTCAAACCAGACGCCATTATGGTGAAAAAGCAAGTTACATACAATAAATAAAAAGTAAACTTTCAAGCAAATAATAAAACTAGTGCATATAAGGTGTGTCTACTTTTGTTTTCTTGTTAGAGAAGTTGTGATCACTAAAAAACAGAAACAGAAAAAGAAAACTCACAAAAAAACTGAAATAAGAAATAAAAAGTTTTAAAAAACAACCATGAAAATAGAATTGCTGGTAAAATCAACTTTGTTTTCAACTATTTAAAGTTTACCAAGCTTTGCTGTGGGTCGAGCAATGTTCACAGTTTATGGCGAACAAGAATAAAATAAATCATACTCGTATAAATCAAAGGTTTCCTCATAATACCTGTAAAACTAAACCTAAATCAAACTAAGTAAAAATCCCAACACAAATAGTGTTTGTGCGACTCTTTGGTTTGTTTTAATCAGGTCGTGACATGCAGGAGTCGGAGGCTCGGCCACTGCTGATCATTTCAAATAAATATAAATTATAATTGACAAGACATTAGAGCGATAAAGGAAAATATGATACAGTGAGTGAAGCATGATTTATTGTCTATGAATTCAAGAGCAGCAGTAATCTTATTATTACAAGACGACGAGCTGAATCAACAGCACGGAAAATCAATCATCCCTCACAAGCCATGTACTTATAAGCTCCCAGGTGAAAACTATAAATGGAAACAAATCTCTAAGCTTTAAAGCTCTCAAAATGTGACAGAAGAGACAGTTTAATGAGAAAATGGACAGACGAAGGTGAGAAGAACGAAGGTGGCGAAGAACGATGGAGAATAACATCATACCAAACCTCTGTCTCCACACTAGGCATGCAGGACAGCGTGTCTTACCCTGAGAGGGAGCAGTAGTAACAGCTAAGTTAGTGGGTGGTTGGTTAGTAGTTACTAACAGCAGCTGAGGAGTTGTTCCTGGAAAACAGGAAAAGGGAGAAAAGGCAGAAAGACGGAGAGAGTCAAGCTGAAGAGGACTGGATTCTTAAAATTATAATCAGCAACTACTCAGAAACATGCAGAAATGTAAATTAAATCAAAACACCTCTCGGCTAACCTCGGCAGTAGTAATGTTAATATTATTAAAGTTAAACCACTAATCCATTAATGCCCTTTAATAATAATTTCCTTCATTACACCTAAAGCAGTCGCTAAGCTAAGCACAAATCCATGTTGGCAAATATTTTGAATATTTTATTTCCATCTGTTTTAAATTACTCCTCCTTAAAGTTCACACTGTTGGACTTCGTAACTTCTTCTGTAACTTGTGGTTGTTTGTGTCGAGTAAATTATTATTTATACTGTTCAAATGACACGTGAAGCTGAAAAATGTGACAGTAGAATTGAATAACCGCAACAGTGGCGTTGCTGCAGTGTTCTTACCATGCACTGTGGGGTTAGTAGGTGGTTGGTTAGTGGTAACAGTTGAAACCGGTGCGCTGCTTGTGGTCTGTTGGGCTAAAAGAGGGTAAACAATGACAAACCAGTCAGCAGAATAAATGTAAGCTGTACCAGCACCAGGCTCTAAGTCTGTAAACTGTCATAGTTTTGCCACTTTTACTCATTTTATCGACCCGTCTGCTTGTGTTTTTTAATCACATGGTATTGTGTTTTGTACGAAGAGGAAAAAACAAAGTAAATCCTGTCACTGATGAAACAAAAAACACTCCAAACATTACTGCTATTTTGGCCGTGCAAAAGAAATGTCATCCATTCCCAACTTCAGTTTTATTGGGGATTGGATAACTTTTAGAGAGAAGAGAATACACATTGATGTCGTTTCCTGGTGGTGTATAATTGACGGACAGTGTTTTTCATAACCTTGAAATATATTACGTAGGACGACTGTAAAGTTCACTGTTGCAGAAAAACAAGATATTTAGTTGAACTTCTGGTGCTCTGATCCAATAACTCTTTGTCCAAACGGTGAACTAAATCAGGAGAAGTAACAAGCATTTTCTCTTTGCAGAACGTTCAAGGTAGTGATGCTCTTTAAAAACCAAGAAAACATTTCTGCCACACATAAGCACACACTCAAGGATGTGTATTCATAGTCTCTCAAATAAAGGTCCTTCGTCTTATAAAGTACATTAACATGCAGTGGTGCGTGGGTAACTGAGTTTCATCCAAGTTTCATCCAAACAATTTTAGGCTACATCCACACTAGCCTTTTAGCAAAGCTTCTAAGTTTCATCCTTATTAAATTAACAGCTGGTCGTCAAGGGCGACGTCTCATTTTCTTCAGGAAAGGGTCACGTGAAAGGGACTCGACGAATCACGGAAGGAGACGTAGTGAGTGTTTACGTCATCGTTTCTTTAAGTCATTCTTTTTTTTCCACATTACAACACAGCCTCGGGGTTTCCAAACTAACACGGGGTCAGCTGTGTTTCCAAAGGAGGTTGAAACA
>JAPQRN010011313.1:19528-29572 GCA_037367275.1 Coranthus polyacanthus | reverse complement strand
TTTTCCACATTACAACACAGCCTCGGGGTTTCCAAACTAACACGGGGTCAGCTGTGTTTCCAAAGGAGGTTGAAACACCGGAGCATTGCAGACACTGGGTGTAAACGCAGCAAAAGTCAAGGCTTTAAAAACAAAACCATATTAGTGTGGACATAGCCTTAGTATATATACGTTAAATGAACTTTCACATGCTATTCTGTGCTACATATCATCTGAACAAAAAGCATAAGGAAATAAATGGATGCATCATTCTCTTTTTGAAACTAAATCTACTTGTAGAGCAGCAAAAACCAACGCAAATGGATAAAGTAAATAAAATGTCATCACGAAGTTAGTAACAAATGTGGTTAGCTACCTTACCATGTGCAGTGCTGCTGACTGAAGCGGCGTTAGTGGCAGGAGCTGTAGCGGTAGCAGCGCTGGTGGTGGTGGTGGTGATGGTAGTGGTAGGCATAGCTGATTAGCACATACAGTTGGCATGTCATGAATACAAAACACACATTCACTGTGTTAACGGGACATGCACCGAATCTGAACCGTTCTCAGAAAGAAGAAAAAACTAAAATACTGGTCAAAGAAATGTTTGGTGCGTGAAACAGGTTTCCCAGAAAGCATCTTGTCTGTCGAGTGTTTTATGTTTTTAGTCCCTCTCGTTCATGTGTCGATGCATAGACGTCATTCATAATCTCAGACTTATTAACAGTCTCACAAGAAATGTTCATCTTGTATTTATAGCACAAGGTTAGTTGCTTGTATGACATTAGCCGATTATAAAACCAGATGAAAATAGAAAAATACATGACGTTAGCCTCTCTAAATTCTAATAAAATAAAAAAGAGAGAAGTGGAAGAAGATCCCAGACACATTAAGAAGTTAATGAGTTTTTTTTTCACTCAAAAGTTACGAAAAGTAACAAATTATTCCAATATTGTTGTGTTGTTTCTAATGAAGTGACAACCTGAGGAGTAGAAACCAGGAAAAAAATGAGAAGAAAATCCACCTTCTCTGTCAGGATGTCCTGAAATATTCTACAAAACATATGTATAAATAAATATATGTTTGCATGTTGAATTCCTCTGCATTTCAAATACAAACAGCTCTGTTTCTGAAGCTTTTTCCACTTGAATAGAACATTTCTACAAAGGAGTATTAGGGCCACACTGAGGATAAAAACATCAGATATTTTGAGAATAAAGTCAAATTATTTTGAGAAAAAAGTCAGGATTAAACATAGTTTTGTTATGTGAGAAACAATTCATTCTTAATATTAATATTATTACAGAGTTGTCTAAATGAGCAGCTTCCCAAACGCAGCAGCTGCCGTTTGTAAGATTTGATTAAATATAAGTTACTGTTTTTGTTCTGACTTTTCTCTCAAAATAACATGACTTTATTCTGATAATATTGTGGCGTTTTTCTTGAAATGTCTGTTTGTTTTCTGCTCATAGTGGCCCTGATACGACTTCGTACATCGTACGGAAGGAAGCTTAGAATTTACCCATGTCTCCTTTTTTTAGTTACAAAAAAAAGTCTGGAGATGCTTCCTGGGAAAAACCGATCAGATTCATCCTTACCGACGGAGGCGGATGAGCTGGTTGAGCCGGTGCTGACGGTTGCAGTTAGAGGCGTGTTAACGGTAGAGGAGGCGGATGCAGATGGAGGGATGGAAGTGAGAGCTGGGGACGACAGAGGAAGGGAACGGCAGAACAAGAGGCAGCACACGAGGACAAAATAAAAGACGGTTTTAATGCCGTTAGATGCAGATCAACAGCAACGATGTCCCTTTGGGAGCAGATCGTGTCGTTTCCAAACTGCGTTACAGGCTCATCAATAAAAGCTCCTTGTGTTAATAAAATAGGATAATATTAGAAGACAGTTTTCACATTTAAAATTCCACAGAGAACTAATCAAAAGATTTCAGATTTTTATGAATTCCCAGGAGCATTAATTTACCTCCAACACTTTTCAGCTTGAAAACGAATCACAGGAAAGTTAATTAACTAATGAAAGGAGTCGAACTCCTTTTCTTAATGTAGTCGTAGATAATATTTATCTAATCTCGGTCCTCACACCTTCATCTGGACCAATTCATTTGTACAGAATTAGTCTCATCCTGGGTGGATAATGAATAATAGAGTGGACAAATGAATAATACAGGGGTTTTACTTTTCCGAGGTGAGGATTAAAAGAGCTCCAAGCAACTTTTTGTGGGTTTATGAAAAGGTCAAGCGTTGTGTAATTCTGGAGAGTTCCTCAGAGGTTTTTGAGGAAACCTTTTCAAAGAGCCTTTAACAGCGTTTTTTTGGTGATGAATTGTAAAGGCCTTAGACTATATTCTCCAGATGGAGAGGGGTTTCTAATATACCCATGAATTTACACTTCATCAGGAAAAAGAGAGAAAGAGAGTTGGACTCAGGATGCTTTCACACCTGTAGTTTGTTTTGTTCTGGTTGGAAACAGGTGGTGACTTTTTCCTTTCAGTTCGGCTTCTTTTCGTGCAGAGTAAAAATCCAAACAAACCAGAACGCATCGCAACAAAACACAGGAAAATGTTCACTCCTTTGTCTCTGGGCGTTAATGATATAGTTTGTAGCATTAATGCTGCTCAGCTAGAAAGTTTATTTCCGTCTGTTTCCAGTGATTCTTCTGAGTCAGTGTCCAGTCCATTTGAACATTCAGGAGTTTGTGTAACTTGTTTTCCTGAAACTGAGGAAATGAAGTCATGACGCCTGAAAACTAAACGACCGTACAGTAAACCTGGTTTTACACAGATGTTTTGTCGAAGCAACGGCTCAAAACATAAAGTTAGAGATTGTTTATGTTATTATGAGAGGTGTAAAAATAGTTTTGGTTTATTATGAAACTGGAGCGAGACAAAACAGCTGCACAGTCATGGAAAATGTTCATGGAACGTAATGTTAGACATAATAAGCAGCATTATTAGATATTGGTACAAGCGAGGTATCCTTATTTTTGATACTCAGTAGTGTCTAAGCAGTTTGGACAGTCTCATAAAAGCTTCCCAGCCCTAGCTTTGCTGCTCCAGACTCAGACCACCTCCAAGCGGGAACGTGAACCAGAGTCCACTTTAACCAGACTAAAAAGGCCAGGTGTGAAAACATCCAAGTACCAGTTGAAGTTGAAGACAAACATCACAGATTTTGATGTTAAAAGAAGAGGAAACAAGGGAATAAAGGTGAGTTAAAGAAAAGCACAGAACAGAGAAAAGAGAGGAAGGAGAGGATAAAGCTAAAAGGAGAAGGGAAGAGCATGAAACACGAGAAGTCGGATGTGCAGAAGAATGGAAGTATAAGAAGCTACCACTGAGGAGATGGGAGGAGGCATCTGCACATGGAGGCAGAGGTTGAGGGTCGCTTACCGTGGGTGGTGGCATTAGTAGCAGGGGTGGTGTTAGTGGAGTCAGTGGATGAGGTGGAGGAAGAGGCTGTGCAGTCGTGACAAAGGGGTTGGGATGAGAGGGGAAGAAAAAGACATTCAGAGGATGATGAATGGCTGAGAAGCTGCAGGACAAAAGGTCATCTTCAGTGCAGAACCTCCAACAGGATGAGAAACGCTTTGCTTCTGGAACAGTTTTGTTTTGTCAACTTCCCATTGACATTCTTAGCAGTGTTCCATGGAAAAGTAAAGAGATGCAACAAGTGGATAAAAACTCTGAGTTTGAATCTCAAGGTGACGTAGACTGTGTGACTGTATTGTTTGACCAGCGATCCAAACCACAACACACTATATACTCGTCCGGGTCAAACCGATCGCTATAAACGGATGATTATTATAACCAAACATCACTCATCTGTAAGTCTAATCTTCAGTTTTGTCGATATCTGCTACATGTTACGTTGACACATATATGCTGTTGTAATTGTCAGAAATTCCCATTGTCTCCGACTTCCAAAGGCGTACAGTTTTTCCCACGGAGCTGCTCATAGTTACGGTTCAAACGATATAACGTGAATGAAGCATTAGCTCATAAACGCAATGTTCTGTTTTTTTTTTTTTTTTAATCGTTCAAACAAGGCGATGGGAACTTTCCCAGACTCGCTGCCAACTCCTCTGCCTTTTCCTTCATCACGTCCCACTCAACAGGGCGTAGCACGATTAAAAATGATCAACCCACTACACGAGGGCGGCTTCAACCACAGGTGCTTCCCCCTTGTTTTCTGCCTCCATCAGTAACAGTAACGTGTCTCGTTCTTTGAGTAAATTAGACAAGGTAGCCTGAGGAACACCGAGTTTCACTGCAGCGTTGGTTTGTTTTGGTCACGTTTTGTCATGAGCTTCATGGAAACAAAACCCAAAGTGAACACTGTAAGTGAAGGACGTCATTACTATGAGCTGATGCTTCCCAAACCTTTTCACCGTAGACGTAGAATAAAAAATCCATTTTATGGCTCCTCAGGACCCAAATGTACAAAAAAAGTCATGAATTGCCATAAAGTCTTCATTTTTACTGACTCTCTCCACCGTCATTTTCATCTTGTTTAATCTTTTACGTCATTTTCATCTTGTTTAATCTTTTACGTCATTTTCATCTTGTTTAATCTTTTACGTCATTTTCATCTTGTTTAATCTTTTACGTCATTTTCATCTTGTTTTGTCTTTTATGTCATTTTCATCCTGTTTTGTCCTTTTACATCGTTTTCAACTTTTTGCATCTTTTACATCGTTTTCATCTTGTTCTTGTTGTTCTCGTCTTTTCTGTAGTTTTCATCTCCTGGCGTTGTTTACGTTGTTTTCATCTTTTTTCTTTTATGACTGAAGCCTCTCCTCTGCTTTTCACATGTTTTTCTGAGGTCAACTGTGATAAACTCTTCCAGAGAACACTCTTATGTACTCTTATTATATGTAGGGAAATGAATTCACGTATATATTATTGTTGTGAATTTCAATCAGTCTAATCAATACCACAATCTCTCTGAAACTCAACTCAGTTGTACGAAAATCTTCAAGAGAAAAAACAATCTTAATTTGGCATTTTACACAGACAAATCAATTTGTCCGAAACATTGGAAAATCCTCCTTACATGTCTTTGTTAATGTCTGAAGTCCTTTTCTTCACTTACATGAGGTGTGCTTCCCTGAACGGATGGATGATGAAGACTTGGTTTGCTGCACTGGGCGTTAAGATGTCCAGGTGGATCAGAGACTGATCCAGAACATGGACTCTATGGACGATATGAGCTCCAGGGGTGCTTTTCCTGACTCTGCAGCTGTTCCAGGACTGAACCGTGGTCCAGCTCTCTCATGGCCTGTTGACCTGCCTGAGCTGCCGCACAGGACATGGTTTAATTTCCTCACGCCTTCTGTCTCATGAGCAGAATCCCACAAACACTGACCTTTTAAAGAAATGTCCCTTTAAGGCCTCCGTAGCCCAGGATAGTGTGAGAACTGACATTTAAGAAGCTGGGTCGGATCACGTCGTCAGTTGGCCTCCGATGCTACTGTCGTGACCGACTGCTACTGTTAACGTCTGGATCGTTTGACCTCCTGGCTTTTCTGGGGTTAAACTCTCTTTAGGTCGGGATCTGTGCACGACCACAGTTCCACTTTTAAAAGTCTTGGCCGGGCTGGAGCTGGAGGAGCTGCAGCTGAACAGCACCCTGGAGTGTCTTCATCTTCAATACGTACTGTAGTGTCTTAGTTCATGTCTTCTCCAGGACTCAGAGTAGGTCGTCTGAGGAGACTGACATGAACAGAGCTTAGTGGTCATTTCACTGCCGTTCACAGGCTTAGGTTGAAGCAGAATAGAAGATCAGATTACGGATACACGCTGCAAAAACAGACCTCAAAAGAAGCCAAATATTCTTAAATATAAGCTTATTGTCAGTCCCTCTCCTCTCCTCCTCCCCGGCTGGTTTGTTTGATTAGACTTTGGTTGATTTCCATTTTGTTCTCTGATGAACTAACTTGCATAGTTTAGTTTTCTTAAATAAATGTATTTTTACTTGGACATTTTCTGCCTTGATGATGAAAAGCCTAGACTAGAAGGCCATAATGGATCTTAAGAGTGGAAACTATGTTATTCTGCTTATCACAAGCAATAAATACACAGTTATTTAAGACGGACCTATGTCAGCGTGGGACATGTAATTGCTTTTCAAGGATTATCTATTGAGATTGCTGTTCTTATTTCACTGTGTTTTTCTTTGGCCTTCACTACTCATTCTTTAATAATTCTTCCCCTTAAGCCCCAGTTTTGTTCTTTTTATTACCTTTCTCTTGTCATCATGTTACTTCTTCCTCGAACATCCCGTTCTTCTACTGCATCTCTTTCGGTGGCTGGACTTTGGGAAAGTTTGGAGGCTGAAAATATGTGTCGAAGGCTTTGGAGAACGCGGAGGTTTTGCGAACGAAACCTGAGATCGGTTGAGGTTGGAGAATTTCTCGTAACGAGATGTCAAGAATCCATTTGGAGGGTTAAGCTGCTTCAGGCGAGTTGGGACTTTGAAGGCTCTTTAACAAGGCACAAAGAGTAGAGACTGGCAGCAAAAACCACCATCCTGCGGAGCTGAGGCTGGGAGTTTAAATCCCACCGGTGTCATAAATAGTAAAAATATATGGAGTCATGCAGGAAAAAGTATATACTGGACATTATTCTTGGTTGTAGGTAAGGGCTTTCATTCCCTGCGTGTTATAATCAAGGCTTTAGGTCCAAGTTCATTTCCCAGGAACATGTACAAATGTTCAAAATGTGTGCATATGTATTTGTTGCTTTAGAAAAAGTTTTCTATCAACAAACGTAGATGTTCAAATCATTATTTCTTTCAGAAACCAGGCGGTTGTTTGTGGCTGTAAATTATTCACAAATATGTAACGTGACAAAAGCGACGTAAAAGATGCAACAAGATGAAAACGACATAGAAATCCATCAATACATCTGGATCTGGAACACCGACGTCTTTTCACGTACAACATTAGAGGAGAGGATTTTCCAGTCGATCAATGTACTGCACGTCTGTCAAAATAAAAGTCTGATATCACGTGGGTAAGCATTTAAATGGATTTCTTTTTAGCACATACTTCGCGACCCGTTCAGAACGAGTCCGCGACCCAGCAGTTGAGAAAGCGGTCTCTAGAAGGTGTGTGTTGATACAGAAGGTGGTCATGTTTCCTACCTGGGCAGCCCAGTCCGGGGGAAGCACAGCTCGTGGTCTCCGGTGTGTTGCCGGGTGGGGTCACACCTTGAGGTGAGGAGATTAAAAACAAAGTTAAAAAGATCAGGAGGCAGGTTTCAATGATGGGATACGGTTATTAACACAACAAAACATTTAACCCATTCAGACGCTCAGATGCATCTTGGTGTCTGTAACAGATTAACAGTCATTTACACAGTTCTGTTTGATATGTGGTACTCTTACTTAACGACGCATGTATCAACAGGTAACAGCGAGAACATCTCTGAACTGGACGTTATCCAAACCTCAGCTCTTTAACGGCAGCATCCTCTCATAAATCTTTAAGTGAGGCCAATCCCAGCATGCACTGGACAAAAGACGGAGTACAGAGCGTAGCCAGTATTGTAATATGACCGTTTACTTGTCAAATGTCTGCAGGGTAAACATGAATCTGTGGCGTTCTGTACTCGAGGCACTTTCCCACACTGCTTTAAGACATGCACGCAGGTTTTCAATCAGTCTGACTCTGTGGGCTGTGGAACACACACTCATGATGTTTCATTTCAGGGACAGTCTGTCTAACCAACTGCGCTCACAGCAGCCAAAATCAAACACTCCTCAACTATTTTGGCCACGTGAAACGAAGTCTTGAGCCCAGCTCCGGCCCACACATGCTGGAGATTCACAAGCCTTCGGAGGCAGTGGGAGGACGTGCGGGCAGTGAACGTGGACTCGCACGAACACCGGCGCACAACGAAGCAGGAGGAATGTGTTTCACAGAATGTCAGCAAATCACATCGCGGCGATCGGTCGTGAGAAAAAGCAGGAATTTGCTAATCGCGGATGGCATGCGGATGAAAAGAGGTGAGGATGGCTGAGGACTGTGCCCAGTCATGGTGAACTGTGTCCACTCGATCTGTTTCTTCTTCTCTCCCTGTTGTTTTCGATTCCTAAGCCTTTTCTCTTTCTCTTTTCAGTTTTTCTCCTCTATCATTCCCCATCGCCGGCCTCTTCTCGCTTCTCTTTGACGCAGTGTTCATTTTGTTGATGAAATAATAGTTCTGGTCAAAGGCTTTTTTTTCACAGTGATGAAAACAAGACGATAATTCAATAAAAACTCATTTGTGATGACAGAACTTAACTATGGCAAATACTGAACTGCTCACGGGACGGCGACGCTACGAACACATGATGATCTTCTAGAATACGATGCATTGATGTAGATTAAAACACAGACAGTTTATAAAGTAGATCAAATGAGCTCAACATTAAACATGTACAGCAGTAAAATGAACCAGAAACATCAGATATAAAAGTAAAACACAGACAGGAACCATCTTACTGCACAATGAACACTTTAAGTGCATTTTGCTGATAAAACTTCTATACTTTTACATAAGTAAGGATTTAAATGCAGGACTTATCTCACAGTGGAGTATATTCACAATGTGCTACTAGTACTTTTACTGAAGTAAAGGGTCTGAGTACTTCTTTAAGACTACTACTACTTCTTTAAGAGCACAGCACAACACGTTCTTCATCCCTGTGAGACGGACGCTGCGGTAAACTATAGGCGATCTATAGCAGGACATGGACATCACAGTGAGTCTGTCTCAAAGTGAGGACGATACAGAGAAGTACAATAAACAATGAGCTATAATGAATCATTAAACACCAGGTAGTTTAAGTTCACTGTCAAACCTGTCAAAACGAGGAAAAACAACATGCATTCTACATTGTGCAGAATACACACATTCTTCCAACTCATTCAAGCACAGAAAACACCTCGAATCTGAGTCTTTAGAGACGAAAACAACCGGTCAGTCCCGCGCTACGTTTCTTTTCTCTCAGTAAATAAATATGTATTTCCACTATATGTTTTATAACACTTGCTGCTGTGACAGTAGCTGATGAACTGTAATTAATCTAATGAGTCAACAGCAGGCGGCGGACCATAATTCACTCTCATTACTGGAAAAGCATGTTTATTATTTGCAGGGAGAAGCTGTTACAGCTGGCCCATATTTGCGGTTTTCAACTATGGCTCTTAGTTAAATTCAGCTGCATTTTTATATAAACGAGTGGCTGACACTTACAATAACACTGTGGCATGCTAACCAATATCCAGTTCATGAAAACCTTTTCCATTGGCTCTCTGTTGGATTTCACTGTGAAAAATACTCCACTGGCAAAGGCGGACTGGGATTTTTTTTCTTTATTTCCTTGCAGGATCAGGGACAGATATCCTTTCAATAACTCTGACAGATTTGATCTTCGAGCCGATTCAAATGCATCAGTGTGTGTTGGACATTAACTATGGTCATGTTAAGAGGGTTGAACTGGGAACACGTCATCCACTCAGGAAGCCGCTGAAAGCTTCAGGAAGAAGATTTCAGTTGTTCTGTTTTACAGGAAGTCCTTTTAGGAGACGTCCTCCAACCTGAACGTCACTAAGGACTTTGTCTGGTTCTGTCCGAGCACCAACGTCCGGAGCCGAAAAGTGAAGCCAATGCAGAAGTGTCAAAAACTACAGTGACTTGAACGTCCACCGGGGGCAGGATCCAAAAGAGAGTCAGTCCCCATAGACCCCCATGGGAAAACGTCCAACTTTACAGCAGAAGTAAAGACGTTTACAGCCTGGTTAAATGTTCACTGATCTGTCTATTTACAACATATAAAATGGTCGTCTGTTCTTTAAGGATAACATTGACAGTGATTTTGTGTGTGTTGAGTCATCGTTTTCTTCTGGCATCATAAAAAGATAAAAAACAATCTAAACCACACGAACCACGAAGAAAACCTCCACACACACATATATATACAGTATCTATACAACCGTGTAGAAGCACAAATCCTTTCCTACCCCTTTACAAACCCTCAGCGCTCAGCAGGCGCCTGGCGACAGCTCCTT
>JAPQRN010011313.1:0-19428 GCA_037367275.1 Coranthus polyacanthus | reverse complement strand
CTCCTTTAACACCGGCCTCATTACTCTCCCAAAGACGAACATGAAAAGACTTCAAACGCTCCAGGACTCTACAGTAAACTCATAAAAAGACAGCAACGTTTTCAAGGTAAACAAAAGTACTTGGAGGCTGGTGTGTCGGTGGTTCGGGGTAAACAGTCCTTTCATGGTCCGGGCCTGGATCACGTAAAGACGGGTCAGCGCGGTAAGTTCTGGTTCAACCCAGGGTCTTCAGGACCATGAAGGTGGTTTCGCAGGTTGTGTTGGAGATAGAGGATCAAAACATGGGTGATTCTTCCACAACGTGGTACAACTACAAATCAGCAACTACTGTATGCACATATTTTTATCATTTATATGAAATAGGATCTAATTTCAGTATTGAATTTGAAATTATCATCATATTTAGAGACACGGTGAAGATGTAAATGCATTAGAAACACCAAACAAAACTTCAATCTGTTAAAGGGTCGTGTATTACGTATAATTAACATACACACATAGTTCAGTGTAAATAATCATCTCATCACCATCAATTTTCACTGTGATTTTGTTTTAAAGCATCACATTAAAAAAACAATTTTTCCATTTTCCTCAAATATTATTTACATATTGTTGGAAGCCATTATGTCAGGTTATAATCTTTCAAATCATTCAGTTTGACATTTATTTTCATAGACTTACTTGAATATATATGATGATAAACTTCTCCAGACACATAACGGTAATGAATTTAGCTTCATGATGCATTTTACAACAGGGTTTTTAAAGAGTTAATGTAGCTCAAGAAGGAGGAGGATTTGAAACTCAACCCATGAAGGAAACACAAGTACCTCAAATGTGTACTTCAGTGCAGTGTTTGAGTAAAAACGCTTTACATTTCAGCCCCGAGCTTCGTTCCTGAGGTTGATCCCGTCGTCCAAAGAACAACAGGTGTAATTATTGCCACAATGCAGGTGCACATTCCTGACAGAAGATAAAAAGTAAATGTAATAATCCAGACTTGAAAACCTCTGTTAGTGTCTGACAAACACTAAACCCACCTGCCTTACAGCTCAGTGTTTCATTCTCTCCACAAGACGATGATGAATCTATTGTGGCACGAGGCTATTTTGATCTGAATACTCACTAAACGGCAATTCTTTTTGTTGAAAACCTTTTGTCTAGATCTTTTAAACCATGAAAATAGAGTCATTATTTGTGTGCGCCGTTCTTTTTTGTCACACTCCGACGATCAAATCGGATCGATACGTTTCTTTTTGTGCTCCGGAGTTTGGTCAAGCTTCAAATAAAGAATTTAATTTGAGGTGGTAAAAGCCTGAAAAGAGAGGAGAACAATAAACAGTGAGCCAGCAGCGGCTATAAAAGTTCCATTACTGAAGAATGGAAAATGTGAGACATTAGGGCTGTAAAATCACCTGTCAAAACACATGCTAGCTTCAAACAACACTTCACCTGCCGGAGCTCTAGAAACCTGGACGTCCAGAGGGTTTTACGACTAAACGCCTTTAATCTCCACTCGAGTGCAGCTTTCTGTGTACACGACGTCTACGTGCATTTATCTAAATTTAGCCGATGTAAATGACCTCTGTTTCAACCTATTCGTTGCACAAAACCATGTTGCTGGAATCATCTATTTTCTCCTCAGGGATCAATTATGTCTGTCTTTACTTACAACTAATCCAATCATCAATGCAGCTGCGCGAGTGCATAATGCTGAGTTATTAGGATGAAGTTATTGCTATGTATTTATTTTGAGGAGGTCTAAACTACTCTAACATGTCCACAAAGACGACGATGAACATCAGAACACGTTACTGCAATTTGTATTGATAATGTGGACGATGGGAATGCATCCTCGAAATTCATGGTGTCCACTAGAGGAGGAGATGTGCTGCAGAAACTGACCCAGAGGGAGATGTTTTGGATACACATACTCGACAAAATCACAAAATGGACTCAGCTTTTCTGAGATGAAACAAATAGTTAAATAGTTTTTGTGCGACGTAAGACAAATAAATGAATGAAATGTGATTTGACTTGGGAATTTGAGACTTCATCTTTTTGGAACGCTCCGTTTTTGGGTTTAACAGTCTACTAAAGACTTATGGTTGAATCACATCGTACGTCAGGTGTCTGTGTTGTGAAGCTTTTGATCGGTCAGACTTCACGACATGCTCGGCGTCGATTTCACGTTGTCTAACTACGGCTTAAATAAGTCCTGCAAACTGCAAACTAAAACTTCTCCACGTGACAGTCGCCGTCTGTCGAAAAAAACCACAGATTCATTTCAGCGAGGTGATGGAAAGTGATAAAATCCAACTTCCAAAATGAGATGAAACAGACTTTACGCCATCACGGCCCCGTCTCAAGCCCTGCATGCGAAGCGTCTAATTATAGTATAACTAAGACAGATGAGACATAATTGAAAAGAATGCTGTCATTAGATCTATTCAGGAGCCTGTTTCATAAAAATGATGTATGAGTAATGTCACATTTCACATCCTACAGCGCTCTCACATAATTACCCTAGACTGTCTCATGAAGAGGAGGTGATTTCACGTTGAATGTGTGTTTGAACGTGGCGAAACAAGCCCCTGTTTTCACAGGTTAATACGTAGCCTTCACTGACGAGGCTGTCGTGCTGTTAAATAATAATAAAATGTGTTTTAAGGTTTATACATTAATCATCAATAACTCCAGTATTTAAAATTCGTGACATGTTCTCATGAGGTTCTTACTTTTTTATTTACGTATCACATGAAATGTAATAATGTGTTTATGTTACAACTGTATGATTCAAATGGATGCAATTAAAATAGACAAATATTAAATATCAGGTCCACATTTTCCTTTTTAAGTGAAGCTGCTCATACACATATAACGTGGAATAACTTTCAGGACACGTTCAACAACAGCTCACGGAGGTGTTTTTTAACAGGAGGTGTTTTTCTTTCTGCCGATGTTGTGAAAACCACTGCGACGCTGTCAGACGCATCCATTTACCGGAGTCCGTGCACCGAGACGACACTGACTGACACTTGACAAGATGAGTGACAACGACTGGAGCCTGTGGACGATGCAGGTGGACCAGCGGTTCTGTCACCTCCGGACACACAACGCCACAACGAGGCGCTGGAGTAAAATGAACTGTACAGCACAAAACAAGGCAACAAACTGGAAGACGTTTCGAAAACGTCTGCGAATTTCAGAGAGAAGCTGAAAACAAGTTAATAAGACATGGTTCGAGGTTGTGGAAACACTTGAAGTTTCAGTCCCTTTTTAAATCCATATTCAACAAACTCAGGGTCCGCATCGCCAACTTGTTGTTTGTTTGTTTGTTTGTTTTCACATGCTGTAAATACAGCGTCCACACTGTGTTCAGCTACTTAAAGAAAAAGTCTGTTTAGTAGAAAGAGCTGAAGTATCAGCATGTTAAATAAAACAGGCACAATTTGAGTTCCATAGGTTGTTAATGTTTTTAGACTCTTTTCATGCATCAAGGCCTCGTTAGCGCGAGCAGAAATATACATACGTCCATGACAAATAAACACACACACAGGCAGGGTGTTAGCAGCACTCACCACTAGTTGGAGCAGCAGTAGTTAAGTGAATGCAATTTGGGTAGCAGACTGTGAAGAGAAAGAGAGATTAGCGGACATCAGTTAAAACAAAAGCAGTCAGTTATTTAACTTAAGGGAGGCTGATCATTTAAGTTTTAATTTCTGAAATGAACGTGAGGTCAGCTGGTTAATAAAATGGGAGCAGGGTTAATCAGCTGAAGCCGTCGACAAAGAGCATCAACGCGAGGTCAGAGAGTCACATTACGAAGGCACCGCATATATGACAAGGATTTATTAAGTTAATGGACAGTTAATAGAGTCTGTCAGACATGAGGTCGATGGAGGATTAAAACAGATTTAAACTTTCATTTAAGCGTTAGTTTGGGTTTTTTGAAGTGGGGTTGTATGACGTACTAGTCACTCACAGGTTATCAGATGTATAAATATAGAGGTTTTTAATACTCTCACATTTCATGCATGTTTAAAACAAATCATCCTCCGTTCCGTCATAGGTTTATTGTCGTTTCTTAGTCATTTGCAATGCATTTTTTTTCTTACGTTACACAAGAACATATCAGTCAAACAAATGAATGGACTTAATGGACATGTTTCTCAGTAGATACAGTTTCAGGTAGAGTATGAAATGTTGAAGTGAACTCTCAGCCACTGGGTTTTTACTGTTATGTGTGTGTGTGTTTAAGCCTTGGAGACCCGGTGGTTTTGAGAAATGCATGATTCTGCACTAGTTCCTTGATTCTGCAGTGGGTACAGTGTTGGCAGGCATTTCACTGAAACCACTGTGGCTAACCTCCTGCGGCTACACACAGCACTTTAGGTAAGAGGTACCACTCTGCGAACACACACAGCTTACACTTTCTTTCAGTGGTAATACTTAAATATGGTGAGAAAACTGTCCGTTATGTAACCCTGGTTTCATGTTTTCAGGTGTTTCTGCGAGTGTGTTCAGGTATGTGCGTATTACTCACTGTTTCTGCTACTTACACTTGAAATATTGTGGAAATGTGCAAACTTCAGAGCTTCAGATTTCATTGTAACTTCTGTTTTTTTTCCGGTAGTTATTGTGTTTGCATGCAGGAATGTCTCTGTTCTCTTTTTGTATTCTATCAGCCAACTGTGAACAACACACACCAGCATTCACAGAGTTGGTTGCTGGAGCTGATTAACTTACCAGTCAGTTATCATTTGCCAGAATTTGGCTGAAGTCTGGTTGTAATTTTCCACACTGATAGCAAACAGACTGGAATATTTAGCGCTTTAACTTCCTGCGTTATGTGTGTGGTTGCACATGTGGTAATGCATATCTCAGGGATAGTTTTGGAAAAAGAAAAGGTATTTAATACAGGCTTCATGCGTGTGTTCAGGTTTCTTTCAGTGTTTCTGTACTCACTGCAGCTGAGTGTGGCGTCAGTCTGGGCCAGAGTCGATGGGATGTTCCAGTAGCTGTTGTCCCAGTCGATGACGTTACCCTCAGTGTCGCAGTTTAAAGCTCTGAGCTGCGTCGGTAACATGGCAAAATCCCACATGCGGAAGTTGTAGATGTACCCATCGAAGGCATGCTGACCTGAAGACGAATACACGGGTTGACGTTTGTCATTATTCAGGTTGTGTCAAATGAATCAACCTGATAACTAGCAGCCTGTGTCGACGACGTCACGCCGCTAAATCCAACTTCTTTTCCTTGAATAATAGGCGACATAACGTGATGAACATACTATAAACAGACTAACGGAGCCGCGAGTGTCTGACGAGCCATGAATGAGAATTTGAGAAGCTTAAAACAAACTGAAAACATAAACATTTTTAGAGAGACCAAGAAGTGAAAAACAAGCTAAAACCTCTCTCTGCTGAACCAAGGCCGACAACATGAAGGAGATCACATTTCACAAGAAGGAGGGAAGATGAACACGGAACACGAAGAAAGTTCATGACGACAAGAGGAGACATGACAAACTTAGTCTCGATTAAAAACCTGAAACTGCACCAACATGTTGGATTTGAAGCTGATGAAAGACGTGAAGCCGAGAAACATAGACGAGCCAACGTGTTAAGAAGAAACAAGTCATGACAAAACCGGTTACGGTTACTTTAATCTTCTTCTCATTATTTAGTGTTAAACCAGAGGTGCAATAGCACCACCAAGTGGACTGGAGTCACTACACTCTCATTCGTGACTCTGACAGTCTCATCACTTCCACTCAGGAGCGTCTGCCGAGTGGAAGTGCGACACCTAGTGGTAAAATTTGGTATAATTATATGGCCCCTTTCATACATAAAGTGTAGCTCAAAGTGTTTTACAGTAAAAATAAATCAAACACATAAAATACAATAGTACAAGTAATCAAAACAAGTTGGTAAAGAAAGCATTACTGTTAAGAAAGGGTACAATTAATTAAAAGCAAGATGTTAAAATTAGGTCTTGAGCTGCTTCTTAAAACTATAAACTGAAGCTGCCTGTCTGATTTGTGACAGATACGTCAGTGAAGTAAACCTCCAGGTCTGCACTCACCTCCCAACCGGAACAGTCCACCGGTCGACACGGAGCTCCCGCTCAGGCTGCTGCAGATCATGGACATGTAGTTACCACCGGAATACACTGCAACCCGTCCGGTCGATGCAGTCCAGGTCACGCAGAAAGGCTTCATGGTGGAGGTAAAGTTGGCCTGAGTCACGATGGAGTTGATCGAGCAGTCCACCTCGTCAATAACTATCTTCATGTCGGACTGATGAGCGCCGACGCTCAGCACGATGTCGTCGCTGGTGTCGAAGTAGGCGAAGAGCCACTCTTTCTGTTAAAGAAGCAAGAGAACGTTTACCGAGCAAGAATCAACATAGCTCATATAAACACAAAACAGAAATTGATATAAAGTAGGCCTTACATTACAATTGTATTCATTTCATTTGAAGTTATTTGAAGGTAGAAGCTGACCTGTTTTTGGCTGTTGCGTTCCACCTCGAAGCAAATCGTCAGCTGACTGAGCGTCGGTATGTTGACAGAAGACGCCACCCTGGTCACTTGGCCGTTGCCACTGGTTATGCGGACCTTCTGGTTTCTCAATGCCACGGCAACTAGAAATAATGGATGAAGAAAGAAAGAAAGAAAGAAAGAAAGAAAGAAAGAAAGAAAGAAAGAAAGAAAGAAAGAAGCAGTAGGGAATGATGAAAAAGTAGGCACAATATTTATGAAAGAAAGGCAGAAAAAGAAACAGAATGAATATAAAAATCAGTGAAGGATAAAAGACAAAAGTCATGGAGGCAGAAAGATATAAAGGAAGCAATGAAGAGGAAAGATGTAAAAGGGCAGAGACAATAAAAACGAAAATTAGGCAAAATATAAAAAAAGGTTAAGAAGAAAAAAAAATAGAGGGAATTATAGAAGTCACAAGAGAAGAAACAAGCAGTGAAAAAAGAAAGTAAAGAGTAAACAATGAATTTGAAAGGAAGCGATGAAGCAGAATAAAATGAGCAAAGACGAGAAATGAAGGAAGAAGGAAAGTAATTCATCAGAGAATGATCAAAAAAGACGAGAGAAGTGAAAAAAGACAATTAGCGATCAGGAAAAACAGGAACACTCGCTTTCTTTAAACATATTGAGGGTTTTTCATTTTGAACCATCCACCTTTCTTCATACATCTAAAGCTTTCTGAGCAGATTGGTCTCATAAAATACATGACTCACACAATGTATAAGAAAACTCAAAACCAAACACGTCGATGCCTCAGACTCAGGCCGATGCGCCTTCTGTTCGGGATGATTCAATCGTGAATCATAAATCTCCTTCGTTAAACCTGCATAATGATGGTATCTCAGACACATCTCAGTTTGTCACAACCTGTTTGGTGAAAATAGCTGCTAGAAACAGGGCTTAAATGGGAATGAAGAGACTGCAGTAAATGTGCTGTTAAAGCAAAGCTGCAGGGTTTATGATGATGATGATGACGATGAGGATGATAAAATAAAAACACATTTATTGACGGATCTTTATCTCTTTGTTCTGATCAAAATCCAGTTCCCCTCGATCTTCTGAAAGCTTTGAACCTCACATTAAACTAAAGAAAACACACACGGTGCTCAGTCAGAGAGTAAGGATTTCATTTTATGTTAAGTTTCGACGTTGACTATGACTGTGTTGGAGAGTAACTAGTTACATGCAACAGTTCAGAGATGAAAGATTCACGATGACATGAAAAGGCTGCAGCGATGTGAACGGACCCGTCTCAGCTCGACGCAAACGGGCCGATGGCGTCGTTTGTCAAATCATCACAGGCTGGTTTTACGACGTCGCGCTGCATCGTGTGTGTTTTCCTCAGTTCAACTCGTTACTGTAAAATGTTTGGTCTGAACAGGGTTTTACAGAATTATTCACTTTACTTATTTACTTTGAATCTCGCCTATGATTTCATCACATTGAATTCACTTACATGCACATGTAATTGTTCTTTGATTCTGTTCAATTACTAATGGTATAATACTAGGAATGGAGTAAAAACCATAGGAACAGAGTCACTAGCAATCTGTAACCTGTTTCATTTCAAAAACTAACCTTCCCAACACCGTGTCAATGCTGGTAAAGGAGGGGCTGCATCATTTAGATTGTTTGAGTTCATTAACCTGGGTAGAAGGTGTTATCCTGAACCTACCATGCCGGAAGCTAACATAAAACCCCTTCTTCTGAATACTGAAGTCGGAGGTAAAGGACAGCTCCATCACGTTTCCCGTCGAGTTCAGCGTCAGCCCGTTGGCCGTCAAACCGCAGAACTTTACGTCCGCGCTGCCGGTGTTTACCACAACCCGGTCGTAGATGCAGCCCGGCGCCTCCTCCAGGTCAAAGTCCAGGAAGGAGAGCTGGATGATGAAGCCGGCGGGGGCCTGCATGGTCCACTTGCAGGCCTGTGAATTGGGGTACTTTTGGGGGTAGCAGGGTGACTTGATTTCCCCCTGGGATTCCCGCAGGACCTGGTTACAGTCGGATGAGCCGCAGCCCAGTGCTGGAGGTAATGTAAGATGATAAACCTTAAGTTCATGGTGTTTTAAAGAGAACCACTGAGGCTGGTGAGGTAGGGTTATAGAGGCGTAAGATAAGGTAAGGTAATATCACCCACAAGACAAGATGCTAGTAGACAAGGACAAGGGAGGGCAAGACAAAAGAAGACAGGGAGAAGGGGTCATGAAGGGAGGGTAGAGGACAAGATGATACAGTAGATAATGGAGGAAAACACCTTCTACCGTTAGGAGTCAGGAGACAAGGAAGTAGGATTCAAGACATAGCAAGGACGACCCCAGACTGAGGAGTCGACAAGAGGACGAAGAAAGAGTTCAAGACATTTTAAAGTTACCAAGGCACTAAAGGCAAAACCAGGACTTTAAAAGGTACAAGACAAGAGCAGACGAGAGGAAATTAACACAAAGCAATCCCAGGTTTCAGAGGAAAACAAAATAACTCGGCAAGACAGGCCGTTCAGTTAGAGAGCAGCAGCCTAGAGAGGAATCAATCAATCAGTCAGTCAGTCGGTCACTGATTGATTGGTACAGACAGAAACTGAACGTTCACTGTCAGAGTCAGTTTCTCTGAGGTTAATACATGCACACCGATGTTTAAAAAGTCACACAGCAGTCAGACCTCTTCTAAACTTAGACAGCAGACAGATAAATGCAGTCCTAATGAATATACTGTCATATGCAGAGTGACAGTCTTTTGTTCATAGTTTAGATGTTCTTTACACACTGGTAGTTCAGATCAGAAATCACAACGTGGTGAGATGTAACATTCAGATCACTGCTTTTCCAAAAAACACCAAAAAGGCATCTGATGAAGGTACAGAAAAGAGGGGAGGATAAATGGTGACATAAGGGAAAAAATGCCCCTGTGTGTGTTTCATAAAGCCCTGGACCAGCCCATACATCCACACCCTTATGCCATGTCGTGTTACATAATGTGCCCACTAGGGGCCAGATTTACTAAGCAGCACAAATTAGCATGAGGCCGCAATCTAGAAAAAACGCCCAAGGGACGGACCGGCAGCCGATCCACTAACAATGCACAAACACACGCAAGCCAGTTCATTTCAATAATGAGCAATGCAATCTACCAAGAGTCGCTCAGAATTACTCATAGACACACCTGATGAGGGTGCAGGTCTTATGCAACCTGACGATGCAAGCGTAGGTTTTACGCAGGTGTTTCTCTCAGGCAAAAGCATTGCAACAAAGACCAAGGACGTGTTAATGGATGAATGCAGCAGTTCCAGTGAAACGCTTCAAAATGATGCGAATGTGTCGAGGTAAATGTAGCAGCTGAAATTTGAAAAACATGACACGATGCACAAAGGAGAACATTTGAAAGCTGACCTCCACGACGCCACAGCCCGACCGGTCGCCTACATTTATTCTATTGGGTTTTAAAGGGGGGACATTGTGAAAAATCAGGTTTTCATTTCTTTTTCCGTTATAAAGTCTGGGCGCTCTGAAAGTAATGTTAAACTGTCGAAACGCTCACTCTCTGGAGAAACACAGTCAGTCCTCCAGGACCATCAGAACCACCAGAACCATCCTGGAACCCTAGGGCATCTACAGCATGGTATCAATGGCACTGACAGGATCGGGGTGTGGGCTGCCACAACATTTCAACTGAACACATTGAAACAGCCCGTTTGGAACAAGGATGAAAACCAGGATTAAAGAAACACAGGAGAATGAACGATCTGTGTGGGATTTTGGGCTGAAACTTAAAATACACATTCTGGGCACATGTGAGACTTACATTATCTTGTTATAAATGAGAAGAATATGTCTATTTAAAATAACATCCGTTATACAGGTCCTGAACTGTGAAAAACACTCGGAAATGTGAACATCATTAAGATGTACGAGTGTTTTTTTTCTGTGAAGGATGACGTGAAGATGAAAGTAAGACTTTACTGAACCCCTGCTTGAATCCTTAAAGAGCGTCCTGGCCATTTGTGAACGGTATCTAAATACTGCTCTCCCCAAGAGTAAGACTTCTACAAATACGTATGCAAAAAAAGCCAGATGTAAAAGCTGTTTCCAAACCTTTCCAGCACTAACTTTGGAGCAAAATGTTATATCTTCTCACGTACAAAGCAAAAACTCCTCTGAACCATTATGAACAGATCGGAAACAATCAATTATTAGACACCTTTTAAATCTTGAAATGTTTGGGGCATTACACATAACCTCCTTGTGTCAGTTGTCGTCTGACTACATTTCAATGACGTTATGTTTAGGCTGATCTTTTTGCAAACTGCTAAATGTGTTCAGTTGATGTCAGGTCAAAGAAAAAGTGTAAGATGTAGAGTCCCGTCAAGTTCCACAAACTGCAATGAACGCAGTAAACTTCTCACTCGCTCTCTTAAAGAAACACAAAACACAAAAGGTGGTTTTATGAGAAGAACATAACCCGATGCATCCAGCCCGTTTGGATTTATTACATTTAACCGAAAATGAAAAATGTCAGCTTTCATCCTTTTCAACAGCAGCTGGAAAGATGAGCCGTCCCTCACGAAAAATACTAACAGACAAGAGCTGAAATGGAAAGTGGAAAGAATGGTTCGTCTCTCTCTCGCTCGCAGTAACAATGGCCCCAGTTGATCTCAGACGCTGCCTTCGCTGAAGCCAAAACCACAGCCAACGCACTGGAAACGTCAGGAACACCAGAGTGTGTGTGTGTGTGTGTGCGTTTTAACCCTTACTTCTCCAAGAAAAACAGCCTCATTCTCCATCAACATGAAGCTCCACATTCATCTACATCCTCCTGCCTTTACGTTCACACCTACTATTCAAATATATGTTCCTCTTCTTCTGCAAAGGAAGAAGTACTGTTTCCTCAAATAAAAACTGGTATCGTCGATTACTGAGGAACTCATTTCCTGCAAAAAACACAGCAAACAAACCAAACGTGTGTCGCAAACATCCTGTGATTCACAAACGACCACAGTGTGGGTTTCAAATGCAGAACATAACATACACGCAACATGTTTCTGATACGAACAACTACACCAAATGTAACAGGCGCAAAAATAGATCCTACAAACACAAAAAACATGAGGTGAGTTCTGGCCCGGACTGGGTGACACGAACAAAAATGTCATCATGATAAGAATTTTCATATCAGTGAATATTGATAGTTATCACAGGGTCAGTCCATGTGAAATGACTGGAGGCCTTCTCCAATCTGCTTCATACTTTCAGAAAATAATGTCAGTCGTCCTAGTAAACACCAGACAAAATGTCAGCCTCATATGGTTATTAGTTTTTGAAATATTGGTCTTTGAAAATGGGTCGTGTCGCTGATTTTACTGTAAAACCGAGTGGTTCTAGAGTCGTTCGAAGGTACGAGAAGTCTTCAACTTCTGTAAAAGAACACTGAACATTGAATATTTGCCCAATTAAATAGTTGTGCTTCAGAGTAATGTAGTCCCGGTGTATCTCATCACTGAAGAGCATCACGTGTTTCAAACTGTCATATTTACTTCTCATGTTGTAGTATTATTGTGGTGACTAAGTATTTTTCTAAAAGAAATGGATTTTTTTGATTTACAAGGTCACTATTTCAGGAAACACTGAGTTAGTATCTGAAACTTAGCTCAAACATCTGAGATCATGAGTCACCCATGTTTAATGTGGAGGACTGCGTTATTTGAAGATGGTGAATTCAAATCAAGTTTACAGACACATAACTTAAAGTACAAGAAGCTGAGTTGAAGCGACGTCGATGCTGCAGCTCAGCGTCACAAACGTGAGTCTGTTCTAACATCTAAACACACATACACCAATGTTCATATTACATACATGCAGCATGTATCCAGACACACCTCCGTCTGAGAAGGTATGAGAGAGAGAATCAGCTCAAACTGCAGCCATTAAAGTCATTCAGCGTGAAATTTTAGGAACATTTGGATGTAACATCAAACGGCGGCAAACTTCATTTTCCCACTAATGGAAAAAAAACCTAGAAGCAGCCATACGATTCACATTCCAGACTCCCTCTCTTTCCCACACACACGGAGGCACAAAGCGACTTACTCTACGCTGAATGAAATCAGCGGATCAGAGACTAAGAGAAGTCTACACTCCCCGAGAGAGAGAGAGGGGGAACGCTCCTTTGTGTGGGCTCTGTGGGTTTGTGAGTCTGGAAGCGACACAATTCATCCCCCGAAAAAGCCTAAAAGCCACCTCTCGAGTTTCTGCCGGCGCAACCTCACGTTTCTCTTTATCCTCTCATCTCCAGTCCAGCGCTGGAAGCTGCGAGGAGTCGGCGACGTCCGGATCGGCGGGGACCGGACCTGACTGCAAACAATGAAGCTGTTACTTAAACTGTGACAGATGGGTTCGAGACGCGCTCCTACAGAAAATACTGTAAGGATCCGCCTCGTGGAATAAAACAGCTCCGGGCTGTTGCTTCAGGTACAAACGGGATGCGACAGAAAAGTGTAAAAGCACTGAAAAGGTAGCACTCATAATGCAGACTCTGAAGTCACCAAAGGCTACAGGAACAAGCCTCGCAGTTGTCAGATTGTTCATTCATGGGACAATTATGTGAATATCAGCGTTTTTGACTGAACTCACAGTATTGAGCAGAAGTCACCACAGGCTTGTTTTAGCAAAGTTAGAATGATTCTACAAACCACAGTGTCAAGTATTTAGTGTGGCCTCCCTTTACACTTCACTCGTCTCTCACTCTTTTGTTCAGACCAGTGGTTCATAAATAAATGACCATAGATGTGCTTTTTAACTGACTCTTCTACTGTCAAAACACACTGTAAAGTCTCTTTTTTTAATATCTTTGACATCTTTTTGCCTTGTTGTGTCTTTTATGTCGTTTTTATCTTGTTACATCTTTTACAACTGAAGCCTCTCCTCATTTAAAAACTCTTCTGTTTGAATTAGGAAAATGAATTCACATATCATATTATTACTGTATATTTTCCTCCGCCAGTTGGCAACCCGATACCGTGCACATATTTCCTGTATTTTCTTGTTGTATCTGCAGAAAAGAGACTGAGACATAAATACATCTGCTCATTTCAACCCTGGAAAAACACCAAAGCTAAAGGTGGACTTTTACACAGTCCTGTAAACGAAGACTAATGAACAGAAAGAAACAGCACAGTCACGATATCACATTTCTGTACAAGATAATATATACAATA
Source organism: Coranthus polyacanthus (assembly GCA_037367275.1). Classification (NCBI taxonomy): domain Eukaryota; kingdom Metazoa; phylum Chordata; class Actinopteri; order Kurtiformes; family Apogonidae; genus Coranthus; species Coranthus polyacanthus. The sequence goes on along the minus strand of JAPQRN010011313.1, from coordinate 5,681 downwards.
TTCATATGTTTCTGTACAATATGTTGGATTAGTGCGTGATATACTTTGATGTGAAGGTTCATTTTTGGTGGCGTGGAGCTGCATTGTGTTAACGTTGTACATGTTGTCTCCAAGATGGCACGGCTGGTCATAATAAAACAACCTCATTTCCACATTTCTACAGTCTGTCCTTAAAGAGAACGTACAAGAAAACAAGCTTTGTTATCTCAATATACTGAAATAATCAATAATAATCCTGACGTCCAGGTCCAGATCACAGCGTTTTAGCTCTAACGTTCATGTGTGATTTCAAAATCCTGGAGGCCAACGTATAAAACCAGCTTTTCTCCACCTTTTCACCTTCCCTTCAGACACGACGGAGCATCTGATTGAACAAGGCTGGCGTTGTCAGGGTGTCTTTCATCAGATTCACTGTGGAGCTGAGCCCCTTCTTAAGTCAGCAAAGCAAACATCCTTTACTGTATCTTATTCCTGACACCCCCTCCCGCTGAGGAGCAAACACAGAAATACTGCAGCCATTGTAGGTCTACAACGACCTCCTCAGTCCTCGCTTCTGCTGCATCTGTCCTGCATTACTACTGTCCACAGCAGCAGGGCTTCCCCGTCCTCACACAGTTATCCTCCATCTGTCCCCCGTTAGCACCGAGGAATACTGTTTCTTTTACATTATGCAGTAAAATCAAATGATTGCGAAACATGTAAATCTTTCCTTTTCCTTGAACAAAAATGACAGCTGAAAGAAGAGGTATTTCCCCGAGGATGAAACGACTAGCTGTCCTCCAGCTAAAAGACAGACAAAACTATCGATATCGACACAACTCGATAATGTCTAACAGAAGCTGACGCGTGCATCGAAACAACATAAACTGGATATTTCTAAGTGTCTGAAGTTTACATTATCCTCAGCCTTGAGGTTAGAAGTGCAGGCTGTACATTGTTCTTTCCAACTTACGGCAAAAACGTTTTTTGGAACATTTTGCCCCCTTTAAATCAATAAAAACTGAGCAGCTGTGTGACAACTTTATATCACAACAGAGATCATTAAAATCATCAGCCGTCCTGTTTCCGCTTTGAAGGCCGAGGCTCTGCTCTTTGCTCAGCGCAGATGAAAACCACACCTGATAAAACACCGCGACCGACGGTCAGGCAGGTGACGAGCACAGAGGAAGTGCACCGATGCAAATGTGACTCTGCTGATAACCACAGGTGGGAAATAACATTTAACAGAAGAGAACGGTTTGATGATAATGTGTCCAACGCTGAGGTCACGCTGACGTTTTCACTGTGGTTCTGACTACGAACACATTTAGTAGCATTAAAGTTTACATCTACGAACACTCATCATGTATAAGAGCCAAGGTTATAATTATAATATTTACTGGAGGAGACGCATCCTTCCCCAATATTCGAATATGCTCAAAATGTCCCCCATGTTACAATGCTCCTCAGATCTACTTTACAAAACTTCTCCTCCTGCTGCTGAAAATAAAAAGAGTAAAAAAGTGAAATAAGAACTCTTGAGCACTAACTGGGGAAGAGTTTAAAACAACGTTCTATGATGCAGAACCAGAGGTTCGGTTCGGGGTCAAAAACCGACGTGGCTGAGATGCTGCATAGACGAGAAGGGCGTGTGTTGTATGGATTTGTGGGGGAAAACTTTGCCGACTCGACTGCAAACTTAAGTCATAAATTATGCAGGTGCGGATGCTGCTGGTAGAAGAAGCAGAAAAATGCCTCATGTATGTGACATTTAATATTCCTCTTCCTATATGTATCTGCTGGAGGTGGAGCTGAATATAAACACAGTATTCAGAAAAGCTGAAATAGTGAGATTTTCTGAATACAAATACCAGTATAGCTGCAGAACCCGCAATTAGCAGGTTCGAGCTGTTCTCCTCTCAACGGCACGAAGCAGCTGCAGTCGCTCAACATTAAAGCTGCGAGAAGCAACAAGTGGACGAAAAATTCATCATGGTGGAAGCTTATTATTCAATATAATGAGCCATATTTCACGTCAAGAGGAGAGGAGGTGTTTTTCATCTTTCTGGCTGTTAATCATGTAGTTATGTAGGTCCAGGCCACGGTAAACTGAGCAAAGACTCATGTATAATCCTGGTCGATGGTCGATTAATGAATAGGCCACAATAGGCCTGGGCAACATGGACAAAACATCGTCTTACGATCACAATTTTCTCACATCTTCTAAAATGTAGGTGAGTTACAACCAAAGCACAGCAGGTTTTCCTCTAGTTTTCACTGGTTTCTGGAGTCTGTGTGTGATGGCTTTTTGATCATTTGACAATATCTAGTTCAAATAAACACAGTCTGGATCTGTGACGCTGCAGTGTTTCCATTAATGACATAAACCGTGGCCTAACTTTTTGAAATGAAAAGTGTGTAACTTTAAAGTATTTGTGTAAATCAGACTCAATGTGCATGAGAGTTCAGACGTCGGAGCAGCAGATCACGGACTTACCACAGACTTAGAGGGATTCTCTTCAGCAGCAGCAAAACATCATGTTACACGAACCAAGAGGCTACTGATCATGATAAACGGACTGAAATAAACTCACACGAGTGACATTAATGCTACAAACCCATAGTGCAACTCCTGTAAAATACTGTAATTACCCTGGTACTCGGGCCATTTAAAATGGATGTTAGCTGAGTAGGAACAGCAAGATTTAACAACGATTAAGATTGATCACGACGTAAGATCGCCCAGACCTGGACCACAGCAACATGCACCGATCAATATGGAACTTCAGATGAACGTTTTAACATCCACTCTGTCTGTTCAGGAGAAACAGAGCAGGATTAAGTGTAAGGCTTCGTTTGAAAGGGAACATTTTCCTCTTTCTGTGTTTAACATGTGGCTGAAACAAACAAAAACCCAAACTATGTCAGACAACATGGCTCAAATGTAACCCTCCAAACACAGTCTGAAGACATCTACGAAAAATGTAGGATGACTGGACGAAGCGGTCTGCGTGTTATGAACAGTTTCCTCAGTTTACGACAGAACAAGTTTTACACGAGTTTTAAACCGCTTCAGTTTAATAACAACTGTCAGTTTTTACAGTGGAGATGAGATGCCCTTGGCAGACTTCATCCCACTCTGCAGCCTCTGCTTTTACAGTGAAGACTGACGGCCATTAATAGATTTTGGATCTGGTTGTTGTTCTTAAAGAAGAGGCTCGTCACCCAGGGCAACGACGGGGCTCAGGGATGTGTTTTTAATCGTTTTCAGACGACAGTGGAGCTTCAAATACAATGAATAAAGTTACAGATACAAAGACAATACTGTTTGTAGGATGAATTTGTTGCATTACAGTTAAGATGGGAAAAAAATACGAATAGGCTGTTGCTTTGCATGTCGATTGAAGCGGTGCTCCTACATTAGTAAGTCTGAAAAACACAGCCCTGTCTTCTCATTCTTCACAATGATTCTTCATAATCCACAGGATAATACGACCTGAGCTCATGTAGAATAAAGGGTTAAAGTCTCACATGTTTACGCAGAACGTGTTTGACGATTCTGTGCAGGACGTCGTATTTGCACGTCTCCCGGATCGCTGCAACGGAGGCAGCGAAAGTACAATTATGAGCAACAAAAAGCCAGGTGTTTGGAAAACACACAATTAACAATCGAACCCCTGCCTTTAAAAGCAAACGCATGAATAAAGAGATGTCGTGAAAAACCCAGAAAACCTTTTAGCGATGATTACACTATTGACAGAACACTTAAGTCAAACATCTGCATATAAATAAAGCAAACAAGCAACTCAAACACTTATTTTTTTATTTTGTCAGCATAAGACACTGATAATTCAGTGCCTCATCACGTATCTATATAAATAAATTCAATTTCTTTCGATTTGACGTGGCTTTGATTTCCCTGCCACCCAATTAACTCTGAGGAGCTCAAATTTACAGCCATCCAGACAGAAACACTAAACGCAAAACTGCCAGAGCTATAAAACATTAACATCTCAATTAATTCCTTTAAGTATACACTTCACTTGACTCGTGACAAGCCGTCGATGGCGCCGCCCTCACGCTGCCAAAACCAACCACCCATCTAAATGTAAATGTGTGCCCCGGTGCCAACAGTAATCCTTCAGTCATTACACAGACGTGTTATTAATGATTTCTCCCCTTTATTTAAACCCCCCGATGTAGTTACACAATGAAATGTAGCAGAAAATAGACAGGAGGTCGCTTCCTGTCTCCTTCATTAGCCGGCGGCAGAGCATCCGTTCTTCTAAGTGAGCGAACGAAGGAGGAGTCGTTAAGTTTTATGCTCGCTGTGATTAACAGCGACGAAGGTGGCGAACGGCCAGAGACCGGAGAGGCAGCAAGGTGACACTGTTGAAATAACACCCGACTTAAACGCAACTCCAATGGGGAGACGTAAAGGATGTTTGATTTACCGCAGCAATAAACACAAACATGTGGAGAGAAGAAGAGAGAGACGAGGAAGAGGAGGAGGAAGAGGAGGAGGAAGAGGAGGAAGAGGAGGAGGAGGAGGAAGAGGAAGAGGAAGAGGAGGAGGAAGAGGAAGAGGAAGAGGAGGAGGAGGAAGAGGAAGAGGAAGAGGAAGGAGAGGTTTTCACATCTGTCTTCATTCCATGTCCACTTGTTCAAAACACTTCCGACACTGACTGAGAAAATGTTTATTGAAAGGTCAAAATTTAAAAAAAAACTTCCCATACTCACCTGAGATACTTTTTGGCTTTTCTGAAAGAGTAAACCCTGGTGTGAGTCTCGTTGTTCATGTATTGAGTGACAGTAGATGAGTTTCAATAAAATGCTACATTCTCAACTTCTGGAAAGTTGCAAAAATGAAAATGCGAATTATATGCGTTTCCCTAAACTGGTTGGGAGTGAATAAACTAGACTGCATTGTGTCGCCAGCAGGTGGCGCTGTAGGCTACATTACACATGGCTCTAATAAACGGTAGAAGAAGCAGAGGATTCTGTTACTGTTTTCTGTCTAAAATGGCTGTGATGTCTTTTTCATGGACGAGGCGGTAATGGGCCTCCTCACTAGACACGTTTGACACTTTATGAGAATATCTGGAAGAAGCAGCAAACAGCTGATCAGTCAGCTGATCAGTCAGCTGATCAGTCAGCTGATCAGTCAGCTGATCAGTCAGCTGATCAGTCACGTGACTTAAATGTTCGCTACATCAGAATTTATTTGAAAAAGCTGTTTCTGTTTCCCCTCACGGGCATTTACTCTTTTTCAAAAACCACCTCAGGCGAGTGAAAGAACTGATCGGATGTGCTCAGTGTGTGTTTGTAAAGCAAACAGTGTGAAGAGTTTTGAACAAGTGGACACGGGACTGAAACGACTGGAAAAACTCCTCGTTATTCTGACATAATGAGCAGAAAAAGAAGGAAAAGAGAGAAGAAGAAATACTGGACGGAGACATGAGACGACTGAAGAGCTTTATGTTTATACTAAGGTCAAGAGAAGAGACGTCGATCACACTCGAAGGAGACTTAGGTACGAACAGTAGGTGTGTGTGTTAGTGGATCTGTGTGTGTGTCTGTGTGTGTGTGTCTGTGTGTTTGTGTGTGTGTGTGTGTCTGTGTGTGTCTGTGTGTGTCTCTGTGTGTGTGTCTCTGTGTGTGTCTCTGTGTGTCTCTCTGTGTGTGTCTCTGTGTGTGTCTCT